>NW_020717213.1:6569-20580 GCF_900518725.1 Notechis scutatus | reverse complement strand
GGGGCAGCAGCCAGATGGATGGTGATGCTCCACAACATCAATGCCCCAGAAATAAGAAACCTCGACTGTTTCATGATGGCCCTTCGCTACCGCTTCGAAGACCCTCTTGCCGGTAGAAAAGCCTGAGACCACATCAGAGTCGTAAAGCAAGGCCATCGTCCGGTAGCTGAATACACCGAGGAATTTCGTGACCTGGCTGGCCGAGTTGACTGGCCAGAGGATATCCTAGTCTGTTGGTTCAAAGATGGACTAAATGATGACCTATACGCTGCCTGCCTGGCCCATGGGGCCCCGAACCTCCTGCATGAATGGTACATGATGGCAGAGGAGGCGGAGATAGACATGACTCATAACCAGTACCACAGTGGCAAGTTTTGGAAAAGATCCCCACCCCGGGGAAACAGGAAATTTTCAAACCCCAAACCACCATGACTCCAAGAACGTCTGGTTGCTTTAAGTGTGGAAAGGAGGGACACCACGCAGCAGAATGCCGTTTAAAAACCCCTGCCAGAAAGCCAGACCACCCATCAGGGGAGAAACCTGGAACATCCAGCCTTCAAGGAAAGGAGACTGGCCTGAGGGGCTGAGTAGCTGTGGTATTCCGATCCCCTCAACCCAGAGGAAGAACCCCCAACTCTCTGAGGGGACCTGAGCCAGTCCAAAAGCGATCCGGAAGCCGACCCACTGGTAAGCAACCCAATTGAACCAATCACTCTACCCCAAGACTGTTTATCCCCAACTGAGGGAAGAGGGAGGAAGTTGCAGCATTGCTGGATTTGGGATGTACCCGATGCCTAATAAATCCCTCCCTTGCAGAGAAATTGGGGATCCAATTGAAAGAAATGGAAAATCCCATTGCTTTCTGCCAATCAGATGGAACTATAGCGGGGGGGGGGGCTAGCTAGGTTTACTATATAACCATTGAAAATAAGATTAGGGAACCATAGTGAGATGCTCACGTTCACTGTAGCCCCAGGAATGGAAGAGCCGCTAGTCCTAGGTCTCACATGGCTGCGGAAATGGAATCCAAAAATAAATTGGAGGAGAGGAACCGTATAATTCCAGAAAGATGTAGTGTTTGCAAATAGCTCAGAGGAAAGGATAAAGAAAGGAACAGAGAACAGAGAGTCAGCCATGACTGGACAGTGAGATGAACCCATTAACATCCCCAATGAGTACCAGGATCTGGCCCAAGTATTTAGCGAGGAAGCTTGTGATGAACTCCCACCCCATCGTGCCACAGACTGCACTATCAAAATCCTACCAGGGGCTAAACTCCCAAAACCACAAATGTACTGCATGTCTCCCAAAGAACTAAAAGAACTCAGAGCATTTATCAACAAAAATTTAAAAAGGGGTTTCATCAAACCCGCCCGACCAAAAATAGCTGCCCCAGTGTTATTCCGCAAAAAGTACGCTTGTGTGATAATTACAAAAAATTAAACATGATTTGCATAGAGAAAATGTATCCACTCCCCCTCATGAAGGACATGTTAGCCCACCTCTCTAAAGGAAAATTTTTTTCAAAATTAGACCTACGAGAGGCATATTAGTGCATCAGAATAAAAGAAGGGGATGAGTGGAAGACAGCTTTTAACACACCATTGGGATGCTACCAATTTAAAGTGCTCCCCTTTGGACTGCAAGGAGCGCCTGCCGTGTTTATGCAATTGATCAATGAAACCCTTCGTGAATTTTTATATAAAGGGGTTCTAGTGTATCTGGATTATATTTTAATCTACAGGGAAATGATGGAAGAACATGTTAGGAATTGATAGTCACCTAACAGTTGGGTTGGAAATATATAAACCAGGATAGACATTTACTATGTCTCTTTAAGGGAATGCTAAAATTGTAATTGGGTGTGGTTCCTCAAACGGCCATAAGATGGAGCCAGAAACCTGGGTTGTTTAGTTCTGTTGTTGTTAGTTGCTAGTTGCTAGATGTTCTGATGGTCGCTGTTTTTGGTTCCTGCATTTTTCCCTATTGACTATCGTTCTTCTTGGATTGTTGTAAGTCTGTTACTGAACTGTGTATGATACTGGACTTTGTTATTTGGATTATCCTTGGACTGAAAACTGACTGCTATAACCGTGTATGACTTGGACTGCTTGTTGGACTTTGCTTAACCGTTTACTGGAAGTAAAAACCTACATTTTACTATTCAGTGTATCTGTGTGCTGGTTGTGTTATTCCTCACCACTCTCACTACGTCTCCCTGTGTGCACTCATTCTCCCAACAGGGAATTACCTCAACACAGGTTATGGGCCCAGGCCATACCAGGCTCAGATGACTGAGATTTAGTGTGAATACACAGTACCATATACAGACAGCTGTTTTCTATTTAATCGTGGGTTACTATCCTGGAAAAGATGGCACAAGACCCTTCAACAAGTCTATCACTGATAACTTGGTTGGATGGAAAAAACTATGTTTCCTGGTCTATGAAGTGCAGTCTACTTCTACGTAGGGAAGGGTTATGGGATGCAGTTCAGGATCCACCGGATGTAAATGCTTGGGATCCAGATGATGAGGATGATGCCAAGAAGTTAGCTGACTTTAAACGGATCAATGAATGAGTTCTTTGTATAATTGGGCTAACACTGAGTGACCAGCAGCTAGTCCATATTTGTGGAGAAGAGTCTGCTGCTAGGTGTTGGGAGAATTTGAAGAGGATTTATGTTTGTGACAGTGTAGGTGCACACATACATCTTACACGTAAACTGTTTAGAGCACGTCTTCTGAAAGGTTTAAACTTCATGAAAAGAACTTTTCAAGAGCTATATGAAAAGGAACTGATATTTTCAGAGCTGCATCAAGTTTACATCATTCTTTCCACACTGGATGAAAGTTATGATGATTACGTATCTTCACTGGAAGTCCTGCACAGAGATAAACTGACATTGACTGACATAACTGGAAGATTGCTGGAAGAAGCAAGAAGACGGCTGGATAGGGACCAACTGAGGAAGGAACAACCACAAGAAGAGGATTTATCTTCAACTGCCTATACTGTTAGGAAATCTTTTTCTTGTGGGGCTAGGGGACATATAGCTAGATTCTGTACAAAGGGAAAACGACAGAATACTGGTAATCACCAGAAGGCTAAGAAGAATGTTAGTTTAGCTATGTCTAGCAATTCAACTGTAAACCATGATTTGTGGATAGTTGATAGTGGAGCATCGCAGTGCATTACTAAAAATAGAGAGAGGTTTGTAAAGATGTCCACAAGTAAGCAACATGTATCATTGGCAAATGGATGGAAGATGAAAGCATCTGGTGAAGGTACTGCATATTGTTCATGTGTAAATGAGCATTTATCTATGTTATATGTACCTAAACTGAAATTTAATTTGTTATCAGAAAGGGCTTTAGTTAATATTGGTTATGTAGTAACCTTTAGGGGAGATAACTGTATAATAGAGAAAGAGGGTAAAAGTGTTACTGCTACATTAGAGAATGATTTATATGTGATACATGATGACCAGTTGAAGATGGCTAACTCAGTTTATAACAATGTTAAGCCACATGACGAATGTATACATTTACTGCATAGACGTCTGGGACACATTAATTTCAAAATGCTGAAGCAAACTGTTAAATTGTCAGAGGGAGTAAAATTAAAACCCTGTAGCAAGTATTTAAACTGTAATGCCTATAACCAGGCAAAAAGAAAGGTTACTCCAGCAAACAGACTTAATGGGTTTAAGACCAAAGAACCTTTAGAGGGTATGTTTGCTGACATAATTGGTCCTAAGAAACCCAGTTTGGGAGGTGCCTGCTATGTTTTGAGTATAATGGACCATTACTCACGATATGGTTTCTGCTATTTAATGAAAAACAAAACAGAAACATTCCAACATTTCTTTAATTGGCTAAGGTTTGCAGAGAGAAAAATGAAACATAGGGTAATGACTTTAGTTACTGATAACGGGACTGAGTTTATTAACAATAGATTCCAAATTATGTTAAAATTGGCTGGTGTCGAGCATAAACATAAATGCACCCTACAGGGCACAACATAACTCGTTTGTAGAACAAAGAGGGCAAATGTTACAAGCCATGGCTCACACTATGTTATCTGATTCAGGTTTGCCTGAAACACTGTGGGGTGAAGCCATAATATGTAGCAACCAGGTGTTGAACAATGTAGTGAACACAACAACTGGTGAATTGCCATTTACTTGGTGGCATGGCAGATAACCAAATTTAAGTTATCTACACACATTTGGAGCTCCAGCATGGGTGCATATTCCCTCACAAGTAATACTGAAAGGGCAACATAGAGCTAGGAAGTTATTTTTCGTAGGTTATGAAGCCAACCATAGATCGTTTAGATTTTGGGATCAAGGCACAGCTCATGTTTACTGCAGCGCTAGTGCTAAATTTCTTGAGCATGTTGGACGGAATAAACGGGAACAGGAATCCAACAATGATGTTATTACTGACACCCAAGTAGTCCCTAAAGATGAAATAATTAAACCATCAATAGCCATTAAAGAGGAAGAACAGGCACAGGAGGAGGAGGAAGAACAGGCACAGGAGGAGGTAGAAGAACAGGAGCAGGTGGAACAGGAGAGTCCACCAGTTAGCCCTGAATTACCGAGACGCTCAACCCGAGTAACACGACCACCTGATAGATATCAGGCAAGTGTTGTATGCCAAGTGAATACAGTTCCTGGTAAATACAATGAACTGAAACTGTATCCTGCTAAGGACCAGGCTGCTTGGCAAGAAGCAATGGATAAGGAACCGAAATCCTTAAAAAGGTTGGAAGTGTACAAAAATGTCAGGTTACCACCAGGTGAACATGCCATAGGGTGTAAATGGATTTATAAACTTAAGACTAGTGTGGATGGCACTGTTACCCATAAAGCCAGGTTAGCAGCACAAGGGTTCAATCAGACAGCAAATGACTACGATGAGGTGTTTGCACCTAGTCTGAAGGCTACTACATCCAGGGCAGCATTAGTGTGGGCAGCTAAAGAGAAATACATTATAAATCATTTAGATGTAGAGACAGCATATCTTCATGCACCGTTGCAACACACTATATATTTAAAGGGTCTCAAAAATGATAATACAACTGATTGCTGGAGATTGAAAAAGAGTTTTTATGGCTTGAAGCAATCAGGATATGAGTGGAACCAGTGTATAGTTAAAGAATTAAATAAGATAGGTTTTGTAGCTGGCATGACTGATCCATGTTTATTTAAAAGGGAAAGTGATGGTGTAATTTCATTGTTGCTATTGTTTACTGATGACATAGCATTAATCACCAAAACTGAACAAGAAGCTACTGAGATTATTTCACTATTAGAAAAGAAATTTAAGATAAAACAGTTAGGTGAAATTAAACAATATCTTGGTTTAAAGATAGATAAAACTAGGGGAGGATACACAATCTCACAGGCAGATAAAATTAACCAATTACTAAAGAATTTTAAAATGGAACTTTGTAAACCAGCTAAAACACCAATAAGCCAGGAATTTAGCCATAGTGATGTACAAAGTCCTGTTTTTGATAAAGATATTTATCAGTCCTTGATTGGTAGCTTGTCTTATCTCAGTAATTGGTCGAGGTCAGATATAGCATACAGTATTAACCAATTAGCTAGATTTAATGCTGAGCCTCCTGAAAGGCACTGGCAAGTTGCTAAGCGTGTGTTAAGATATCTGAAACAAACAATGCATTATGCATTATATTTGGAGCCTAAGGATGAACTAAGTTTAACTGCATATGCTACAGATGTAAATACACGTAAATCTATGTCAGGTACTGTAGTGTTATTAGGAAAGGTGTTGATTGGATGGAGGTCTATTCGATAGAAACATCTAAGTTTATCAACAATGGAGGCTGAATTCTCATGTTTGTCTTTATTATGTACAGATTTAGTTTATTGTAAGCAACTATTGATTGATATGGGAATTGATGTAACAGATTCTATTGTTGTTTATGAAGACAACCAATCAGCAATACAGATGGCTTCCAATCTCGCTGTAAAGACAAGATCAAAACACACAGATTTAAGATATTTAAATGTGAGACAATGTGTACAAAGTAAAATGATTAAACTGGGGTACTGCATGTCAGAGAATAACATTGCAGATCATTTTACAAAAGCCCAAGGCTCTGTAAAGCATAAGGCTTGCTGTGAGGATTATGGGCTTAAACTGTAAGGTGTTATATATTGTCCTACCCAAAGGGGAGAATGTTAGGAATTGATAGTCACCTAACAGTTGGGTTGGAAATATATAAACCAGGATAGACATTTACTATTGTCTCTTTAAGGAAATGTTAAAATTGTAATTGGGTGTGGTTCCTCAAACGGCCATAAGATGGAGCCAGAAACCTAGGTTGTTTAGTTCTGTTGTTGTTAGTTGCTAGTTGCTAGATGTTCTGATGGTCGCTGTTTTTGGTTCCTGCATTTTTCCCTGTTGACTGTTGTTGATCATCGTTCTTCTTGGATTGTTGTAAGTCTGTTACTGAGTAGATTGACATTTGAAATTAGAGAACAAGAGGATAAACAATTTTATAAAATTTGGGACCTTTTCTATCAATGGTTAGATAATTTTACACAATAATAGAATATCTAGAATTTCAGAAAATAACGGATATAAAAACATACTTTATTTCTTTTTTCGATATTATATCTATAAAATGTTTTTAGGATAGATCGGGTAGGATTATATGAATTGTATAAAACAAATTAAGTAAATTATAGTTATCTCGCAAAGTATGAATGAATAAAATTATAGCCAAATGATTGTTTAATAGTGATACTAGGGTATTTAATTTTTGATTGATAATATGAGTTATTATGTGATGTAATTGTAATTGAGACTATGAAATGGATGCACAAAAAATTGGTAAACCAACCGACACACTGCTTGTATATTTATGGAAGAAAGCTGGATGTTTTTATGTTTTGTTTGTTTTGTTTGTCTTTAAAAACCAATAAAATTGTTTACAAAAAAACAACAACGCTGCTGATGGAATGAAGCCCAACACGTTGCTATGATTGGGGGAGAGCTATCTACCTTGAAGGTCCCGAATTGATGTTGATGACAGCTGACGAAGCCAGGTGCAACCGCCCCTCCCCACTTTGGTGCGACCGGCTGGGAAATGACTTATCAGTTGTTCGGCATTTTGCAAAGCTCGAAGCACAATGCCTCCCACTCTTCTCCTTTACCAGCTGGGATATACTTCGGGATGTCATTTCTGCTGGTCAGCATTCCACATAGGGGATATTGGATGGATCGGGGTGGAAGGATGACATTCAGGGAGGGGGAAGGTGTTATTTTGGGGGGTTGGGTGGTAGCGCGCAAGATTGCTGTAGATGGATGTTGGGTGTTTTGCTAAGGGTGGCTGTTAGCTAATTAATGGGAGATGAACAGGAAATATAAACAGTGCTGAGAGGCAGACGCTCTCAGCGCTGGCTTTACTCGGACTTTCCGTTTGTTGCTGCTGGTGGAGGAAGCCAAAATAAACACACATTGCTACATCAAGACTGTGAGTGAAGTGTTTTATTGAACCAGTTTCAGCGACCTCCCATAGGAGCTGACACCCAGAATGGATGATATTCTAATGCTGAGCATTATAGGGTTGCCTATTAATTCAAGATCACCAGAGATGGGAACTTCAGCCAAGAAATTTTGTGCACTGGCACCAGGCCACAGCATGCCAGAAACTGGGCTGTGAAAACAAGCAAAGCCCCATTCATGGGATGCAGGCAGCACGCAAAACCATGCCCCCTCCACTCCATGGAAAGACCTTTCTCCATGGAACCGGTCCCTGGTGGCCAAAAGGTTGGGAGCCACTGTTCTAGCCTAATCCCCTGCTCAAGCAGGAAACTCTATACCCGTGATGGTGAACCTATGGCATGCGTGCCACGGGTGGCATGCAGAGCCATTTGTGCCAGCACACGAGCTGCAGGCAAACTTACCTCACCGGGCATGCATGCGTCTCATGGATTTTCGGGCGGTTTGAGGCCTTTTTCGGCCTCCCAAAGGCTTGAGGAAGGCTTCTGCAGCCTTTGCAGGCCGAAAACTAGCCCCGTTTCATCACTTCCTGTTCTCTCCCCCCCCCCGCCCCCACCTAATTTTAATAAGAATATATTGTTATAAAAATAATTCAGTAAAAGAAATACACAGACAAAGCACAAGCAATAAATCTTACTTTGAGATCAGAGGTTTATTTCATGAGCAATTTGGAACATGAAAAGCCATCATAACATAACAACATTTCTAGTAAGATAATACTTACTAAAACCCATTGCAATGAGGTTCAGAGATAGCAGCTAACTCCAGAAAGGATAGCTACTATCAGTGTCCCTGATTTGAGATTTATCCTCTTCTTTTATCCCCTTCTTCTGAAGCCCACCCAGTAGGATGTATTCTTACTGGATGTACTTCCTTATTCCCTCATACTGTCCATCACTTAATACCCACTTGTTGGTATATGCCAACTCGCTTACCATCTGCTACTTTCAGCTCCCCTTTTTCTCAATGTCTCACACATTCGTGATCCAAAATAGCTCAATTTTTGATTGTCCAGCAAATATATGCTTTTTGCAGAAGTAGCAGATAGCAAACATATTGCCGTTCCTGCAAATTCAGCTCAGCAGATTGCAAATATTTCGCCATGCTTGCGAAATCAGTTCAGCCGGCATTATTATATATTGTTAATTTGAGGCCTTCAATTAGGCAGAGGCCTACACCAACTTTAGGGCCTAGTTGTCCTCTTCTCACAATATGCTGGGCACTATCATAATGGAGTCTGGTGGGCTTATATAGCAATAGCAATAAGACTTATATACTGCTTCACAGTGCCTCACAGCTCATTCTAAGCGGTTTACAAAGTCAGCCTACTGTCACCAACAATCTCGGACCTCATTTTACCAACCTCAGAAGGATGAAAGGCTGAATCAACCTTGAGGGCGGTGAGAATCTAACTGCTGGCAGTTAGCAGAATTAGCTTGCAGTACTACATTCTAACCACTGCACCACCGCAGCCCTTATTCTTATATTCTTATTTGCCTATTTGTTTAAATGCAGATACTGCCCATTCTCTAATGTCTCTGCAGGCTTCACAAAAATTGAAACATTAAAAACTAAGAAACAATACAATAAAAGATGATGATGAGCAAAAGACGGCAAGGATGATGAAAACATTGATAGGAATGAAAAACACACATGATGCTTGTTAAGAATATGGCTTTTCAAGTTTATGAAGTATTGACAAGAAAGTTAGGTTTTGAGGTGAAGAAAAAGTCTCTTGGGGTTACATTGACAAATGCAAACTCTAAATTGTTTCAAAATAATTGTGTACATACATATATGGACTGATATTTAAAAAAAACTATCAAAGTGGAATAATTAGCAATTATTCATTGGTTAGAATCTCTGTCATTAAGATGAATACTTTACAAAGGACATTATTTTTATTTAAGACATTATTGATATTGACAACTGAAATTCCATTTAAACACTGGCAAAAGGACGTTTCTAAATTTATATAGGTAGTCCTTGACTTACAGCCAGTGGTGTATTAACCATTAAGCAGACTAAGGACATGCTTGCGGCACCAGGCCCAAAGGGGGCACCACAACATTGAGAATATGTGTTCTGACCCAAACCTGGTTCCAAGGAAGCAAACACGAGACAAAGGTAACAGCACAACTTTTTAATGTTTCTTTCCGAATCCTGTTCCTTCACAGGTAAAAGGCTGCTTCAAACCAATTAGCTCTGATAAGAGCCTTGCCAAGATTTTACAAGGCTGCCAAGAACAACAGATAAAGTTACCAAGCAATAACTCCAATACAAAGAGTCTCCAAACACCAACTCAGATGTTCCTAACGTCCACCAGGCTTTAGTGTAAAACTTTTTTGCTTCCTGCAAAGAACTGTGGTTTCTCAGCTGGCTTTTATCTCCTCAGGGAGGGGCCATTACCTTGCAGCCTTACTTCCGAGTCTCCCGTGCTGCTGCAGCTGCTTTTTCTTTCAAGCAGCCTTGCGCACATCCACGCTGGGTATAGGCTCCTCGGGAACCTCTTCATCGCTGCTGCCAGCCTCCACATTCTCCAAAGGCAGCATTCCAATCCCTGATAGTCCTGCATCATACGCAGGCCCCTCACCTGAGTCCTCGCTCTCCAAGCCCTCAGCCGTCCACACCTGCTGCCAGTGAACCACAATAATTTGGCTTCATTTGTACAGTATGTACAAAGGAGAGGGAGCACCATGATTTGTCAGTGCTTAGAGCACCAGTGAGCCTTAACCTGCTTACAGCAGTTCACTTAGTAACTGTTCAAAATTTCAATAGTACTGAAAAAAAGTGACTTATGGCTGTTTTTCACACTTATGATTGTTGCAGCATTCCCATGGTCCTGTGATTTACATTTGGATGCTTGACAACTGACTCATATTTATGATGGAGGCAGTGTCCTAGGCTAATATAACTGTCTGGTTTGGTTCTGCAACCCAACAGGACAGACACCGACTTCAGAGGATAATTAGGACTGCAGAAAAAACAATTACTACCAAGCTGCCTTCAATCGAGGACCTGTATACTGCATGAGTCAAAAAGAGGGCTGTGAAAATATTTACAGACCCCTCACATCCTGGACACAAATGGTTTCAACTCCTACCCTTAAAGGGCACTGCACACCAGGACAACTAGACACAAGAACAGTTTTCCCCCCGAACGCCTTCACTCTGCTAAACAAATAATTCCCTCAACCCTGTTCAACTATTTACAAAGTCTGCACTACTATTACTGTTAATCTCATCTCTCCTTATCACCCATTCCCTCCCACTTGTGACTGTAACTTTGTTGCTTGTATCCTTACGATTCATATTGACTGTTTCCTCGTATGATTTGATTGCTTATTGTACCCTATGATTATCATTAAGTGTTGTACCTGATGATTCTTGACGAATGTATCTTTCCTTTTATGTACACTGAGAGCATTTGCACCAAGACAAATTCCTTGTGTGTCCAATCACACTTGGCCAATAAAAAATTCTAATGTTGTCCCCTTGCAAAAGTCAATGGGGAAACCAGATTCACTTAACAATCATGTTACTAATTTAACAACTGCAATGATTCACTAAACAACTGTGGCAAGAAAAGTTGTAAAATGGGGCAAAACTCACCTAACAAATTTCTCACTTAGCAAGATAAATTTTGGCCTCAACTGAGATTGTAAATTGAGGACAACTTTTGTGGTAAATTTGGTAAAACATAAAACAGGGGCCACTCTTAAAATTAGCAGGTTTAAGGGTAGTAATTGCTCCTTTGACATTAGAACACAGGTAGCACTTGAGTTAAATGCCATCACCCTAATTTGGCACCACAGTCCATAACTTTGAGTGACCTTCCCAGCTCTGGAGACAAGAGACCATGTTTAAGGACAGTAGAAATCAATTACTCAGGTATTCAATTAGCTTCCTCAAGCAACACTTTCTGGATGTGTGCTGACAGGAAAGACCAAAACCACCACAGAACAGGCTCCCAGGGGTATAGCTGTAATTTTTCACTAACATGCATTTCTCTAGCTACCTATCATAAGTTCAGGATCCCCAGAAGAAAAGTTGCTTCTCACTGTAATTATCACCATCTCAGCCTTTGAGGACTCTTGCTCCTTTTCCAGAGTTTGCCTTTGAGGTAAATATTTTATTTATTTATTTATTTATTTGATTTGCCAATTGTTTACAAGATAATAAGTATAAGTGTATACATAGTTGTGAATACATGAAATGGGTACATATAAGAAAAATAAAAGAATAAGAGAAACAATAGGACAGGGACGGTAGGCACGTTGGTGCACTTATGAACGCCCCCTACAGACCTCTTAGGAAAGGGGTGAGGTCAATAGTAGACAGTCTAAGGTTAAAGTTTTTGGGGTTTGGGGAAGAAACTACAGAGTCAGGTAGAGTATTCCAGACATTGACCACTGTATTGCTGAAGTCGTATTTCCTGCAATCAAGTTTGGTGCGGTTTACTTTGAGTTTGTATCTATTGTGTGCTCTTGTGTTGTTATGGTTGAAGCTGAAGTATTCACTGACAGGTAGGACATTGCAATGTATGATTTTATATACCATGCTTAAGTCAGACCGAAGACGGCATAATTCAAGGTTTTCTAGTTCTAGAATTTCAAGTCTGGTGGCATAAGGAATTCTACAACGAGTAGAGGAGTGGAGAACTCTTCTTGTGAAATATTTCTGGACTTTCTCAATTGTGCTAATATCAGATACGTAATGTGGGTTCCAGACTGTTGAACTGTATTCGAGTATTGGTCTAGCAAATGTTTTGTATGCTCTGGTTAGTAGTGTGATATTACTAGAGAAAAAGCTACGTAGGATTAGGTTAACAACTCTTAATGCCTTTTTGGCTATGTAGTTGCAGTGGGCTCTAGCACTTAGATCATTTGAGGTGAGTATTCCAAGGTCCTTTACAGAGCTTGGGTCATCAACAAGATCTTGACTATTCAGCTTGTATTTTATTTTCTGATTTTTTTTGAAAGGAAAATGGGAGGAATCTTGCAACAGAAAGTATAAATTATACTGGTTAGGCTGGGAGTTCGTACAACATTTAGGACAGGCTGGGACTGGGCTGTTGAATGTACTTTTGTCTCCTGCCCAGGTGAAACTCTGTTTGTCTCTGCTTCAGACTCAGGAAGCCACTAGCATTTCCATTTTTGGAACTCTTCTTCAAACTCTTCTTGTTTTAGAAACAGAGAAGTGTCCGATTCCATCCAAGGAGAAATTGACCTCCTCCTTCTTCTGCTGCTGCTGCTTGTGTTGAGCCAGAGAAACTCTGTGAGGCTAAGTGGAGACAAGTCAGTGTCTTTATTTTATTTATCAGAATTGGTACCATCAGGGTTACAATTGGTCTTATCCATTTAGCGTTTCTGCGTGTGCCAGGACCCATCGAAGGAAAAATCTGGATCATTTCAACTTTTTTAGAATGGACAATTGAAAGGCTAGTTGAAAGGAGCAGACTTTATAAATACGTCCATAGTATTTGGACCTTTGTTTATCAAAGAAAAAAAAAGGCTGAATGAAAATGCCTTGGAATTCTTTTTCTTTGGAGTACCCCAATTTCAAAAGCGTTGTTTCCACTGTTCTTCTTCAAAGGGTTTTTTTTTCTGTCAAAGATCGGAGAAGATGCACACAGAAAGCATCAGTGGAGACCGGAGACATAATGAACGGTAAATTGGTTCAAAATGATGACAATTTTTATAGTATTGTTAAGACCTTGGCCCATGCCTTGAATACTGCCTATTCCTCCAGTTCCAGGAGAAGAAGGAAGGAAGGCGAAAAGATAAGACTGCAGCCATGGCAGGTACGGGATCCCAATAAGAATCCATCCAACTTAGTTTCACTTGAGAAGGAATCCAGAGAAGAAGGAGGGAAACCATTTCAACATACTTGTGCTAAAGCCAATAGGCTTTACCCATCTAATCACTCAGGGGATAATGTCCCAAAGAGCAGGCAACATGACAATATTTTGGATATAAGTACTGCTAATTTTAAAAAGGATGTAAGGCATTTTAAAATAAATCAGGTAAAATAAATAAATTATAGGTTTGTGATTGGCAACCTAGCATTTTACATTCATACATTTATCAATTTGAAGGAGCCCCTGAGACCATGTAGCTAGGGGCCTTCAAACTTGACAGCTTTAAGACTTGTAGACTTCAACTCCCAGAATTCCTCCTCCAGTCATGTTAGCTCAGGATTTCTGGGAGTTGAAGTCCATAAGTCTTTTTTTTAATAAACTTTATTATGTTTTACAATTAAAATACACAAACAACACTCAAACAAATTGGGAAGGAAAGAACAAAAAGGGAAAAGGGTAAACAATTAAAAACAATTACATCATCCACAGTTTGTGGTTCTTTATTTATCTCATTATTTTGTGCCATATTTGCAATTAATCTTTAGTGCGAATATCTAATTACTACTATTAACACTCCTCATTCACAATTTATTATTGTTATTATTGTTA
>NW_020717212.1:126487-162259 GCF_900518725.1 Notechis scutatus | reverse complement strand
GCCGGGGAGTCGAGCTCTGTCCTGGGCTGGAGGGGGCGTGGGTGTGATGTCCTCGGTGAGGGTGACGCAGTTCCTCCCTTGGGCGTTGAGTTGGAGGACTGACTCGAGAGAAGCTGCAGCTCTTTGTCTCTCTGGGGAAGGAAGACAAGAGTGACGGAGGCCAAGACCACCTTCCCAGGAATCCTGAAGAGGAGATGGAGACCATCCCTTGGATGACAGGTTTGGGATCTCTTTCTTCTTCTACTTCCCATCTCAATCTGACTCTTCTCCTCCCTGAAGAGATGATGGCTTTACTCCCTAGTTATTTCTTATTCTAGATGTTTTTCAAGAAATCTGAGTTTTTGTTGTAATGACGAGGCAGTCGAGTTGTTTGATCATGAACAACTGAATCATGATGATCTTTATTGGAGTCTAGTCTTGCATTTATACATATTTTTAGTTATCCTCCATCACTGGTTAACTTTGGTTACTGCTTAACTTTCGTTACTGTTTAGCACAGTAATCCATACAATTAATTATCTCTAGTTAAAGTCTAACATATGTTTACTTCTTCTCTCTAATCCTCCTTTAGATAAGTGACTTTGTTTACCTGAGTTGTATTTGCTTGGAAACATTCCTTATCTGAGGTTTGCCATCCAAGATTGGAACATTCCTGCAATTACAACTCTACAAGTTTTCTTCTCCTGCGGTGAGGAACCTTTTGAGCAATGGGGCACTTTCCTGCCTCTTCTCCCCACAATTGGAGCTTCATTGCTGGTAAAATAGAGAGGAAGATGGGGCAAAAGTTGAACAGAGAAAGGGGTCATTCTGTGGGTCACAGTGAAGGGCATTGAGAATAAGGAGCCTCCCTTTTCTTCTTCCTGCTGCTATCAAATGATTGAGAACTGAGGACATCAGAACAGCTGAACTTCAGAGAGAAATCCCTCCTGGGACCCTGAAGGTTTCCATAACTGCTCCTAATTCCAGCCATAATAAGGTTTTGGGGATTCTTGTGACCCAACCACCCCAATAGCCAGAATATGGCTGGGAGAAGACCCCTTCCTCCTCCTCCTCCTTTAGGGCAGCATCTCCTCTTCTGCATCCAATCAGGGAAGAAGAATAAGATGGTAGGGATGAAAGTCTTGCACAGCCTGGGATAATCTCTCCTTCTCGTAACTCCACCTTCTTTCCTTCTCTTTTTCAGTCCTTGCGTGGATCCTCCTGGAAGCAGGTAAGAGACCGTCATGCAGACTTTGCTTGTCTTCACAAAAAACGTAGACTGGGATTATTGCGGCCTTTGAAGGAGGGAGAAGGTCCAATGAAACCGGAAGCCCTAAGAGAGATTCGGAAGGAGAAAGGTCCATCTCTGTAGGTGCAGCTGATCTGCTGTTCTTTTCCCCTTGGGTTAGTTCAATGGGCGAATCCAGTCCTGGTTGCTTCTTCGGGAGGCATCTGCGGATGGCCATGATCCACCCTGTACCTCCCTTCATGGAGAGACATCACTGAGTCCCCCTGAAGAGCCAGCGCAAGATTATCTAATCTTTGGTTTGGTAAACCTTTTCTCCTATTTTGTCAAACTGAAGAATTAGTAGCTGTTTTTACCAGATAACCCTGTTCAGGTCTCTGGTGAGTCTAAAATGGACCCTTCTAGAAACTTCTTCTCCTCCCAATATAAAATGGAACAGGGTCTTTGAAGCTGGGAGAGCAGAAAGGAAGATAGTCCTAAAAGACCAGGGACCAGGGCTGAAATCTTGTGTAAGAAGAAAGATTCATCTGGTTCCATTCCAAGCCGGGCAAAAACGCTGGATATAAAATGGAGGCTGATTACAAAGAAGGATTCCATTTATGGATAAGCAGAAGCAGCATGTGGTTCTGGGGCAGCTGACAAAATAGCTTGAGGAGGGCAAGGATTTTCATACAGTTTCTGAGATGCTGCTGGGGGTTGTGCAGTGTCTGATATGCCCCTGGGGGGTTGTGCAATGTAGTGACCTCTGTGTCTTTTGCTGTTTTGTTTATGAATAGATTGGTCCAGATTTCTTAATGGGCACAAATTCTCCATCTGTAAAGACTTCAGGCATCTGCTGGAGGCTCTTTTACTATGCAGGAAGAGTAGAGTTGCCTTTGAGAACATGTTTTTCTCCATTTCTCTTTTGGGGAAACATAATATTCTACCTCTTTTAATATTCCCCCAAATATTTCATTCTCTAGAAGGGTGGGCGGGCTTCCCACACTTGGATTTTCATTGAAGCTATCAAGGGTAGGAGAACCTTTCATTTGCGGCATTGGTTCCTTTTTGTCCAACTTCTGTCCTGGTAAGAGGAAGGATCCTCAGAGCAGATTATGGATGGGATCCATCCTGGGAATCGCAGAGGATGTTCTGGTGTAGAGATTTGGTTCCAGGAGGAGATCCAAAGGACAGACCTAATGGCTTCTCTTTCTCTCCTCAGGTTCACAGGCAGATTCATCTCTACCACCACCCAGGCTGTCCTCGCCTCTTCCACACAACTGTATCATTAAAGGAGAAGAGATTCCCTTGAATTGCTCCCTCCCCAAGGGGGTCAAATCAGGGAGTCCTGAGGGATCTCGTAGAATAAGGTTCTGTTTCCTCTGTAAGGATCAATCATACTTACCAACTATAGATGAATATCTCTCTAACAATACCTTCAACCTCAGGACTGAAAATCTGAGCTCTGGCAAAACAAAGATAATATGTATATGCAAGATTGTGGGAGCATCTGAGGGATGGTCGTATTCTCCTGAAAGTAACCAGCTGGCCTTCTCAGTGGTTGGTAAGATGAATATTTATTACGCCAAAATATTCATAGCAAAGGGTAGCACAATGATCAAGGTATGAAAATGCACAATAGACCATTCAAAAATAAATCCAGTAAACAAAATAGAAAACAATCAAACCCACTGCTAAATAAATAACATCTCCCGTAAAAAAACAGTTAGCAGGATATTCTTTCCATGGGAAAAATATCCCCCCAATGGGATAATATGGTTATGAAAATAGCACTTAGAGAAACACGTAAGCCAGAGGTAGTATTCAGCAGGTTCTGCCCAGTTCTGGAGAACCGGTAGCGGAAATTTTGAGTAGTTCGGAGAACCGGCAAATACCACCTCTGACTGGAGATTTTATGATATCCTTCCCCTGACACGCCCATCAAGCCACGCCCACAGAACTGGTAGTAAAAAAAAATGAATCCCACCACTTACTTGAGCCTTATCTACTCTTGCATGCTTCGTATCAACCTACTTATACATTTTGTGTACTGTACTGCATACTACAGAAATGTGCTTTTTTTCTATTGGAAGACGCAGTTGATGGGAAGATTTTATTTATTTATTTATTTGTCAAGCAAGTATTAGAAAACAGGTACAAGGATAAGCTTGGTTATGAATACATGAAATGGATATGAATAAAAATGAAACAATAGGACAGGGACGGTAGCGATGCTGGTGTGCTTATGCACACCCCCTACAGACCTCTTAGGAAAGGGGTGAGGGCAATAGTAGACAGTCTGAGGTTAAAGTTTTTGTGGTTTGGGGTAGAATCAGGTAGAGTATTCCAGACATTGACGACTCTGTTGCTCAAGTTATATTTCCTGCAATCAAGTTTGGTGCAGTTTACCTCGAGTTTGTATCTGTTGTGTGCTCTTGTACTCTTGTGGTTGAAGCTGAAGTGTTCATTGACAGGTAGGACATTGCAATAGATAATTTTATGTACTATACTTAGATTGAATGAAGGCAGCGTAGTTCTAGGTTGTCTAGGTCTAAAATTTCAAGTCTGGTGGAATAAGGTATTCTGGTACTAGTAGCAGAGTGGAGAACTCTTCTTGTGAAATATTTCTGGACTTTCTCAGCTGTATTAATATCATATACATAATGCGGATTCCAGACTGATGAGCTGTATTGGAGTATTGGTTTAGCAAATGTTTTGTATGCTCTAGTTAGTAGTGTGATATTACCAGAGAATAAGCCGATATGTAAGACAGGGGATTTTTTTTGTTGAGATTTGATGTTGCCATTTGTTTGACCTTTCTGACACACAGTTGAGGTCATTTGGAAAGGTAGCAGTATTGTCAGTGGTGTTGAATGGGTTTACATCATCAGCAAAAAGAATGCAGTTGCTCTTAATATGATAACAGAGGTCATTTATGTAAAATATAAAGAGAGTTGGTCCAAGAATGCTGCCTTGGGGGACACCACTGTTGACAGGTACAGGATTTGATAGGGTGTTCTCTATTTTGACCATTTGTTGCCTGTTTGACAGGAATGCATCTATCCAGTTATGCAGGTGTCTGGAGATGCCATAAGATGTTAGTTTGAGGAGTAGATTGCTGTGTACCACTGAATCAAAGGCTTTACAAATGTCTATGTAAATAGGATCAGCTGCTTTGCCCTGATCAATTTGTGTAGTCCACATGTTTTTGCAGGGTAGGAGTTGCAGATTACAGGATAACTTCTTCTGAAACAAAATTGTTTGTTAGAGAGTAGGTTGCTTGTCTCTAACTGGAGGATAATGGATTGATTCCATGACTTTACAGCTGACGCAACATAAAGAGATTGGTCTGTAATTTTCAACTAGGCTGGGTCTCCCTTTTGGAAGATTGGGATGTCCGTGGCTAGTGACCATAAGTTTGGCAAGGAGCTGGTCCTGGAAGATTTCTTTCAAAGATTATGCTTAGAGGTTCTGCTGTGGCAATGGATAGGTTTTTTCAGAAGTAGGCCCATATTCCATCCGGTCCAACAGACAGAGATGGTTTTAGATTGCATAGTGCTTTTTCAACATTATCTCATGTAAAATCGATATGTATTAAATCATTGTAGTTGCCTGTGATTCGACAAGGAAATATTGGGCATGATCCATTGCTGTTTACAAAGACTGAGCCAAAGAATGTGTTAAAGAGGTTGGCTTTAATGGTGTCATCGTTACAGTCTTTACCGTTAGGTCCTATCAGGGGTGGGATGGACCTTGAGTCTTTTAGTTTGTCGTTTACAAAATTGTAGAAAGTGCGGATGGAATTGGTGCATTGAAGTTTTTCCTCTTGCTTAATGTGATAATTGGTGCATTCAGTCTTTATCGGGTGGCGTAAATTTTTGTATCGGCTTTTAAATTTGGCAATGTGACCAGATTTGTTTTTCCACCAAAGGGATTTCATTTAGGATTGGAGCTTCCTTATTGTTATGGGTAATTTGTTTTTCTTTTGGGGGGGGGAGTTGTTATTGGTACATATAGTTTGAAGCTTTTGACTTCAAATAAAAATATGTTATAATGGTCCTCGACAGTGTTACATCCAATGAATAGAATTTGCCAATCAAGAGATGAGAGATTGTTGTTTATAATATCATAATTGCCTTTTTTGAAGTTATAACTGGGTATGCAGTCGTTATGATGATTTTTGTGTGGACGTACGTTGAGACAAAAGTCAATCATGCTGTGGTCACTCTTGGAAAAGGGTTCTTTTATTTGTATTCCATAAATTGAATTCAAACTGTTGCAGAAGATGAGATCGAGGCAGTTGTTAAGTCTAGTGTTGTTGGTTACTAGTTGTTCCAGACCCAGATTTGTTACAGCATTGCAGAAGGTTGCATGTGTGGGTTCGGTTGTACATTCATTTAGGGTAGATAATACAAGGTAGATTGAAGTCACCAAGAAGGATAAAAGTGTGTGGGCAGGAGGTTACCCATGTTAGTAGTGCATTTAACTTGCTTACATGTTCGATGTCATAATCAGGGGCTCTGTAACATAGTAAGAATCAAAATGTGATATTTAAGGACAGTTCACAGATGATGGTCTCAGGAAGAGCAAACGCCTGGGTAACTTGGAGGTAATGATTTCTTGGTGTAGTCTCTCTTGTGTGAAAAGAGGTAGCCTTTGTTTTATTTTCACTCTAAGCTGCAGTAAAATTCATTCCCCTTCCTTATTTTCCATTTTAACCTCCATTATCTGAAATGTCACTGCTTTGCCTCACAGAAATGGTACCTTAGGTTCAAGGAGGCACTGTGGGTGATTTGAGGAAACTCCTCTGCTTCAAAGTAGACGTTAATATATCTCCCTTGTGAACATTTTGTGCAGATGTCCTCCCTTCCCCTCTGCTGAAAGTGGATACGTTGTCCCAGAGGGTGAAGGAAGGTGACCCCTTGGTCTTCTTCTGTTCAATGGAAGGAGGCACCACCGAGAAGAAGTTCCACTTCTACAAGGATGGGGTAGAGATCACCTCCAGCGAAGAAGCACTTATTGAACCCTCCAGTGAGTCCACAAATACTCTTCAAAATGTCTCTCTGAGAATCCCTCATGCCTCGTTCAACCACAATGGGGAATTTGTCTGCACTTATGAGGAGAAAAGATGCAACCGATGGGTCTCGTCTTCTTGGAGTCGAGGGACAAACATCACCGTTGAGCCAGGTAGGAGCAGATGTGGATGTGGCTAAACCTTGAGACCACCATGAAAGGCTAAACTAGGAAGGGCAAAGAAAGTCCTGGAGAAAGGCAAATGTCTTTTTGTGGGATTGTTAACTAGCTCCACAGAGAGGTCCATGGAAAATCCAAAACATGAGCTTGATTTAAAAAGAAGAAGGGGTCTGTTTCATTTCTATTTTTTACAGTATCTAAACCATCAAGAGCAGGCTGAGTAAAGAGGAGGAGCCGAAAGTCATCCTGGATGGGTGGTAAAGGCAGAGGGATGATTCTGTGGTCGTGGGGAGAGTGGAGTCTCCTCGACTGACCCGAAGAAAACCCCTCCATCCGAACTAAATAGAGAACTGCCAGCATGGCTGAATCCAGGCCAGGAAGGCAGCTGAGATGGATGTCAAAAAGAAAGGAAAGATCTTGTACGATCTCAGTAAGAATCACTCCAATTTCTGCAGTGGAATTTTCCTGGAAAGTAGGACTCAAAGGAGGAAATTAGCTGCAATTAACTATCAGGAGTGACTGTCAGATTTAATTAAAAAAATATATTACAGCTAGAAGTAACTTTAAAAGTAAAGGAGAGGTTGGATTGGTTTACCCAAATTTCTGGACTGTATTTTTACTACTACTCAACTTGAAGAACTTTAGGAAACTATTGGAAAACAATCTTATTCAGAGACATATTGATTGTAGTTAAAGTGTTTTAATTCAGCGAGTTTTGCTCTCTTTCAATAATCCAGCGTGCTTTTGAACATCTTGTTACAGCCTATTGTTTACAGCAGCAATCAGAGCAATAAATTCCTCCTACCCAGTAAATAACAGCTGCTAGTAAAACAATTATCCCTTTCCTTGCAGACTCTCAATACTACCTCATTACTTTAACCAAGCACTGATTAATTCATTACCTCAAAACTTACAACTTTTCTACCTCATTACCTATATCAATGATTAGATAATCAATTTCTATAAAATAATTTATTAATGGTTTAATTGATTTATTGTTTTAATTGATTAGTGTGATTAGAGTGTTTAGTGCAAATAGTGTGATTACTGATGAGTTTTAAAGATCAAGATTCATGTAATTTAATTGATTAGTAAAATTAGTGATTAAGTGAATTTAATTGAACAGTGTGATTAATGATTAGTGTAATTAATTGATTTGCAATTAGTGTAATTAATTGATTAGGCTGATAGTTGCTTAGAAAAATTATTTCACTAGAGAGTTTATTGCAATTGATTGATTGGTGTGATATTGGCTATATTGATTACCCAAAATTGTTTCATTAAGTAATTTAACCAACGTGCCATCTTAACAAACCTACCATGCCAAGAAAAAAATCAAATGCCAAACCACAACCTAAAGAGAAAGTAATCCCCACCAATGAACCACAAGACTCCTGCACATGCGTTAAATGCTACAAAACTCTAAAGGATAATGAAAATTCCATCAAATGTTTTCTACGTAACAAATATGCTCATCATGACTGCTTGGGATTACCTGAGCAAATGATTCAATACCTAGAATCATCCAATGAGTTTCCATATCTCTGCAAATCATGCAGACCCAAACTGGATCTGTTTGAAAGAGTTGATACCATAGAAACACAAATAACATCCCTTGACACGATAGTAGCATCCCTGGATGCTTTCAAAGAAAGATTATCCAACCTTGAAAAAAAAGACACAATGCAAAAACCTGAACATCCAATAGCTATAAACCACATCTCTACCCAACAACCACAACCCAATCCACAACCCAATCCACAAAAAAAAAAAAATCAGACAAATAATGATATCCCAATCCTCATCAGAGAAGCTGTTGAGCGTGAACGGAAACGTCCAAACGCCATCTTATTTGGTCTAGAGGACATCAATGACAATGATGACATCATAACTGTTCAAAACATCATCAGTGATTATCAAGCATCAACCATCTCCCCTGATGAAAGACTTGACATTTCCCGCATTGGCCGAGAGCTCAAAAACAGAGACGGCTCTGTGGCCCCACGCTTCTGCAGGGCCATTTGCAAAAAATGAATCAAGCAAATGTAAATTCATTTATACTATAAATTCACTTGCCAAAAGCAACACCAACCATAAGAACCTCCGTTCTCGCCCTGACCTAACCATACAGAAACGTGCCCGCTCCCGTGTACTCCGCACTGAACTCAAAAAACATCTAGACAATGGAGAGAAGGACCTGTACATTGATTACCATGTTGACTGTAAGTCACACAACCCACAACTCAGCTTTAACCTTCAACCACAACCATACCTCAGCCAATCCACCATCACCCAAGACTAGGCACGCCCCTAACTATCTCAGTTCAAACTACTGCTGACCTTAAATGCAAGGTACTCAATGCAAGAAGCATTGTGAATAAAATACCTGAATTTCTCCTCTTACTAAATATGGCTAAATTCGACATCATATTTGACTGTGAAACATGGCTCAATGCATCTCTCCCTGACTCCATTACCACAGTAAGAGACTATCATGTGTACCGATCAGATTGGGAAATTCGTGGAGGAGGTTCGTGGAGGAGGTGGTGTTGCTATCTTCTATAAAAAGTCCTTACATCTAAAAAACATCCAAGTTACCAGGAGCTTGCTCTTCCTGAGACCATCATCTGTGAACTATCTTTAAATATCACATTTTGATTCTTACTATGTTACAGAGCACCTGATTATGACATCGAACACATCATCAAGCTAAATTTATTACTAATATGGGCAACATCCTGCCCACACGCTTTTATCTTTCTTGGTGACTTCAATCTACTTCATATTGACTGGACCCTAAACTAATGTACAACTGAACCCATACACGCACCCTTCTACAATGCTGTTACAAATCTGGGACTGGAACAACTAGTAACCAACAATACTAGACTAAACAACTGCCTCGATCTCATCTTCTGCAATAGTTTGAATTTAATTTACGGAATACAAACTAAAGAACCCTTTTCCAACAGTGACCACAATATGATTGACTTTTGTCTCAACATACGCCCACACAAAAATCATCACAATGACGTAATCCCAAATTGTAACTTCAAAAAAGGCAACTATAATCTTATAGACAACGATCTCTCATCCCTTGATTGGCAATCTCTATTCACTGGATGCAATACTGTTGAAGACCATTACAACATATTTTTACTTGAAGTCAAAAGAGTCATCAAACTATATGTACCAACAACAATCCCCCCCCCCCCAAAAAAAAGATTACCCATAATAATAAGGAAACTTCAATCCAAAAAGAGATCGCTTTGTCGGAAAAACAAATCTGGTCATGTTGCCAATTTCAAAACCCAATACAAAAATTTATGCCACCAGATAAAGACTGAATGCACCAATTATCACATTAAACAAGAGGAAAACCTTCTAGGCACCAATTCCACCCATGCTTTTTACAATTTTGTAAACAACAAACTAAAAGACTCAAGGTCTATCCCACCCCTGATAGGACCTAATGGTAAAGACTGCAACAATGACACCATTAAAGCCAACATCTTTAACACATTCTTTGGCTCAGTATTTGTAAATAGCAATGGATCATGCCCAGTATTTCCTACCCGAACTACAGAAAACTACAATGATTTAATACATATCGATTTTACAGAAGACAATGTTGAAAAATCACTATGCAATCTAAAACCACCTCTATCTATTGGACCAGATGGAATATGTGCCTATTTCTTGAAAAAGCTATTCACTGCCATAGCAGAACCTCTAAGCATAATCTTTGAAAAATCTTTCAGGACCAGTTCCTTGCCTAACCTTTAGTCACAACCCACTGTCATCTGCAACTCTTACACTGCAAAAACATATGGACTACACAACTCAATTAGGGCAAAACAATAAACGCAATCTACATATAGTTCTGTAAAGCATTTGATTCAGTGGTACATGACAAACTACTCCTAAAATTAAAATCTTATGGTATCTCTGGACAACTGAATAACTGGATAGAAGCATTCCTGTCAAACAGACAACAAATGGTCAAAATTGGGAGTGTCCTATCAAATTCTGTACCTGTCAATAGTGGTGTCCCCCAAGGCAGTGTTCTAGGACCAACTCTCCTCATACTCCACATAAATGACCTCTGTTAGCATATTAAGAGCAACTGCGTTCTCTTCACTGATGATGTAAAGCTGTTCAATACCACAGGCAATACTGCTACCCTTCAAAAAGATCTTGACTATGTATCAGAATGGTCAAACAAATGGCAACTTCAAATCTCAACAAATAAATGCTCTGTCTTACATATTGGCAAAAAAAAAATATCAGAAAATAAAATACGAGCTGAATAGTCAAGTTGATGATCCAAGCTCTGTAAAGGACCTTGGAATACTCACCTCTAATGATCTAAGTGCTAGAGCCCACTGCAACTACATAGCCAAAAAGGCATTAAGCGTTGTTAACCTAATCCTACGTAGCTTTTTATCTGGTAATATCACAGTACTAACTAGAGCATACAAAACATTTGCTAGACCAATACTTGAATACAGCTCATCAGTCTGGAACCCACATTACGTATCTGATATTAGCACAGTTGAGAAAGTCCAGAAATATTTCACAAGTTCTCCACTCCTCTACTCGTTGTAGAATACCTTATGCCACCAGACTTGAAATTCTAGACCTAGAAAAACTAGAAAAATTATGCTGTCTTCAGTCTGATCTAAGTATGGTATATAAAATCATACATTGCAATGTCCTACCTGTCAATGAATACTTCAGCTTCAACCATAACAACACAAGAGCACACAATAGATACAAACTCAAGGTAAACCGCATCAAACTTGATTGCAGTAAATATGACTTCAGCAACAGAGTGGTCAACGTCTGGAATACTCTACCTGACTCTGTGGTTTCTTCCCCAAACCCCAAAAACTGTCTACTACTGACCTCACCCCTTTCCTAAGAGGTCTGTATGGGGCGTGCATAAGCGCACCAACGTGCCTACCGTCCCTGTCCTATTGTTTTTTATTTTTCTTATATGTACCCATTTCATGTATTCATAACTGTGTATATACTTATATCTATTATCTTGTAAGCGATTGACAAATCAAAATAAATGAACAAAATAAAAAATAAAATAAATAAATAAATAAAAATGTTCTGCCAAGAAATACTAAATCATTTTTCTTGTTTCTTACTCAAACCAGTTTCGATCCAGAGAATCCAAGATTCAGATCCTATGTGGAGATATTCCTGGATGGTGATTCCTCTTATAATCCTGCTGGTTCCATTTGCCTTTTATTGCTGGAGGAAGAAGAGCAGTAAGCGAAGCGGTTTTGGGTTCAAGGGTTCCCTTACCTGGGGTCCCAGATGGCTCCTAATGTGGTTGGAGATGTTGACTGAGAGGTTCTCTGTGGAGGCAGGAAAGGAGAGCCAGGCCTGAAGGACAAACAATATGTCAGGATGATGGAAATAAGCCATTTTCTTTCTTTCTTTCTTTTTATTATTATTTCTCCCTTGGAAGCATCAGTATCCCAGGAACGATTTCACCTCAGGAAAAAGAAAGAGGAAAGAAATGATCTTGCAGTGATGGAACCTCAAGCCGCAATAGCAGCGACTTCCTCACCTGTCAAGGTAGTTGGTGGGATTCATGGGTGACTTTAATCAGGGTCTGCAGGAGGTCTATTTACACTGGAGAGTGAAACCAAATTTTATCACCAGTATTGATGGTGTCACCCAACTGTCATGAAGAGACAGGAATGATGCCGATAGGATTTAGAGCTTCTGAACTTTAACTCTTGAATTTAATCAGGATTTTACTTTCATAAGACCATTTCTCTTGAGCTCTCTGAAAATCTGCTCTAATTTTCTTGATTTACTTGGTTTCAACCAAAGAATTGAGGAATTTTTGAACGACTAGATCTTTCTTTAAAAAATGGGGAAGCAGAATAATTCTCTTTGTGGCCTCCAGCCTAAGAAATCATGTATTGGCCAAGAAATTGAATGGCCCTGAAGCCCACACAAACAGAAAGAAATGTTTAAGAAATCCAAACATCTTAGAAGCCATTAAAGATTCCTCTAATTAAGTGTTGGGGGCAAATTTTTAGGGGATTGTCCCTGTGGGTTTCTCAGGAGCATCTCAAAACCATTGGGAATTTGAGATAGGAAACTGGACTGGATCAGATCTGATGCCAAAAGTCAATCTTTTTCCTTGATGGGCTGGTAATCATTGTATGCCAATCATTGTATGCCATCATTGTATGCCATTGTATGCCATTGTATGCCATATGCCATATTAAGCTTATTTATTTGTAAAAAAGCTGTAACATGATGGAGAAATCCCAGGTTCTCAATGGGTTCTTCACTTGCAGGCAGATTGAATAATGTTTTCTCATTCCCCTCAGGACTCTGAGGTCGCCTACAGCTCCATCCAGAACTTCTTCATTCCGTCTCCTCCTGGACCAACAAGGAAGAATTGTCTAACACAAGGGGAACAAGAGGGGATTTTGTACAGCGATATTGTGTTTCCACCCAAAAGGAGACAGCAAAATCACCCCTGATTGCAGCAAAATGTGTCTCTCTTGGTCCAGTCTCTCATTCAGCCTAAACATGGACGTCACCCTTGAAGAGATGATGAGGTGCAGCTGAGCTTCAATTTACGGCGGAAGAGAAAACACATCGAATAGGGGAAAATCCTGGGCATAATCTTATTCTGTGAGATTGTCAGAGAACTGCTCAGCTGGTGTCCAAATGGAGTCAGAGATGCTGACACAAACCTGTATTTTTATAGAAATAAATATATTTTACAACTGTAGGTAGTAGTTGTGTTACATCAGTTCGTTTAGTGACCATTTGACGTAACAACGGCACTGAGAAAAATGATTTATGACCATTTTCCACACTTATCACTGTTAGTCATTCTCATGGTCACTTGATCAAAATTTGAATGCTTGGCAACTGACTCATACTTATGACGGCTGCAGTGTCCTGGGGTCACTTGATCCCTTTTTGCGACCTGACAAGCCAAGTCAATGGGGAAGCCAGATTCCCTTAACAACCATGTCACTAAATTAACAACCGAAGCCTCTGACTTAACAAATGTGGCAAGAAAGGTGGTTTTTTTTTAGTATTTATTTGATTTGTCAATCCCTTACAAGATACAGGGATAAGAATAAATGTAGTTTTGAATACAAGAGATAGATACTTATAAGAAAAATAAAAAACAACGGGACAGGGATGGTAGGTACGATTGGTGCGCTTATGCATGCCCCCTACAGGCCTCTTAGGAAGGGGGTGAAGTCAATAGTAGACAGTCTAAAGTTAAAGTTTTTGGGGTTTGGGGAAGAAACCACAGAGTCAGGTAGAGTATTCCAGACATTGACCATTCTGTTGCTGAAGTCATATTCTGAGACAGGAAATTTGGCTTGGTCAGATCTGATGCCGAAGATCAACCCTTCTTCTTTTCCTTGATGGGCTGGCAATCTTTCTAGGCTGCAGCAGACCAGTCAAACATACTTATTTCTAAAAATGTTGCAACATGATGGAGAAATCCCTTGTCCTCAAGGAGTTGCAGGCAGATTGAATGTTTGAGCAATGTCCTCTCTTTCCCTCACTTTTCACAGGACTCTGAGGTCACCTACAGCTGCATCCAGGACTCCTTCACCCCGTCTCCTCCTGGACCAACAAGGGAGAACCATCCTACACCATGGGAAGAAGAGGGGATATTGTACAGTGGCATTGTGTTCCAACCCAAAAGGAGGCAGCAAAGTCATCCCTGATTGCAGCAAAAGGTATCTCTCTTGGTCCAGTCTAGTTAGTCTAGACATGGGCATCACCCTTGAAGAGATAATGAGCTGTGCTTCAATTTATGGTGGAAGAGAAAACACATCAAAGAGGACAAAATCCTGGACATTATCTTATTCTAAGAATCTCACTTCTATCTTGGTGTAGATTTGAGCCTGCTGGGAATATTTCCATTACAACCTCTTTTCTTCATAATGTACTTTTTGGTTTTATCTTCTTCAGAGCTGGTACTTCAATATATTGAGGAAATATAATCTTTCCTCTATATGGTCCAATGGATCTTGATGGATTGATTTGTCTGGATCTGGACTGTTGAGGTTTTTCAGTTCCACCCTTGATTATGTTTCACCTTTCTGTCTCCCGAGTTGCAGCTGATCGGCTGGGTCTTCTTTGGTTGCCCTGCACAGGAGAACGAAGCTGGAAAGCAGGTTAGTGGGGTGGGAAGGGAAGGGGGATTTTGCAGTGTCCTTCCTTTGGAGTGGGAATCTTGCAGTAACCTTCCCACGGCCACCACCAAGCCACGCCCACAGAACCGGTAGTAAAAACATTTGAATCCCACCACTGGCCAACTTATCGGAGATCCTTCATCCTTTTTTTACATCTGACCCTCTCAGGGTGAAGAGAAGATCCAGAAGTCTTTCCTCGTTGGGCTGTTTTTCTATCCCTATTTCTTTGGATATGGGCAGAATCTGAAAGATGGTACCCAGCCTTTAGGGCATTTTCCTTGGAATACTAGCTGGGCCTCCTAGCTGACGACCCCATCTAACACTTTCACACTTTCTCAGGGATATTTGTTTTCCTTTTTCTTATGTCCACAAACCCTTTCTTTCCTTCAGGTTTTTTTCCTTTTTTGATAGTTGGATGTCGCATAGAAGCCTCTTCTGCCTTGGGATCTTCAGGGAAGTTTAATATCTGACAAAAAACAAAACAAAACCCAAAATAGAGATGCACTGTGGAAAAACCTCTGTTTCTAAGTTTGCAAGTTGACTTTTCGGTTGGGTTGTTGATGATACTTCGAGGAGTTTCACAAGGAATGCGAAGACTGTGTTGAAGAAAGCAAGACAGCCCTCCAGGCAGTGCTCCACAATGCGCTACAGCGGGGAGGAGTGTCAAGGGAGAAGGCCACGTCCAACATATGTCTTCAATCCCAAGCAGCTTCTTCCCACCATTCGAAGAAGGCCTCCAAAGCAGCAAGGTACTCCGACCGGGCTGTAGAAGCTCCAATTGAAGCTGCGGTAGCAAAATCAGTTTTACCTTTCATGATGGAGGTAACAGAAAGCAGAACTGGCCAGATGACAAGCAGAACTGGCTAAAGCTCAGGCCAACCAACAGGCAGAACTGGCCAAAGCTCAGGCCCAAGTGGAGTTGCTCGAATGACAAAGAGTGACGGCAGCAAAGAGAGCACGGGCCGCAACATTGCAGGAGGCCAATGCCGCCTCCCTCAACTTCCACCTTGGAGACTTGAAAAGACAGAGCCCAGATAAATGTGCCAAGACCTACGTGGATGAGCAGCACTTGCTACAACACGAGCATGTGAAACTGGCACATTTACTTGGCAGTCTCCCAGAATCAAGGAATTGAAGGGGCGACCCTCAACCACAGATGACAGTCCAAACATTGACATCATAAAACCTAAAACCCGAGATTCCAGTCCCAAAAACAAAGAACCTACACCAAGGTCTCAAAACCTACAGGGCAAGCAACTTGGCCCACCACTTACTAAGAAGATTTCCCAACAAGTAGGCATGAAAGCAACCACCGTGGCCACACTTGATCCACAGGCAACAGAGTTCCTGCCATACCTTCCAAGCAACTCTAACGCAGATGTATGGCAAGACGAATGTGGTACCCACACCCGGCAGCAAGCGACACCACCTGTGCATGTGTTAATGGATCACGACCTCCTCACAAAGTACTCTGAGGAGAACCACGAACCGTCTACAACACATGCCTTTGAGCCAGAATGCTTTGCCTACGCAGATGCTGACAGCAACGAGCACCCAGCCGCTCTGCATCCAGAATCCAAACCACCACAGCAGACAACACATAACCCTCCCCTGGCCAAGGAGCCTCAATGTGCTAGAGAGGCACCCCCGGAACCAGTGGCGAGTGTCAACCACACGGCAGTGTGCGCTGACTCACCATGCCCTCCTTTGTGTCTTCCCATCTATTTAGCCAAAGTGTACACTGAAGGATGCCCTGAAGATGTCGTGAAAATGTACGTGCGGATAGACACTCAAAGCACCTGAACCCTGGCCAGACCTGCATCCTTCGACCTCTTTGAGGTGCAACAAAACAAATTTCCCTTCACTGTATCAACAGGCCATGGACCAAGAAGCACTGTGGGGAGGAGAGCTACTGGACTTTGCATAGAGTCATTAGATGGAAGTACCGATTCCCACTACCGCCCGTGTTTGAGTGCGATGGGGCACCAAACGACCGCAGTCAGATCGCGATACCTGAGGTTATAAGTAGCATTCCTCACCTACAGCACCTGGCTCATGATTTTCCCGCTCTAGATCCGGAGGCTGATATCCTACTCTTGCTGGGGAATAAGGCCCCACGCACCTTTCTCTTCTCCGAATCAGTTGGTGGCCATGTAGACGGCCCAGTGGCCATCAAATCTCCACTAGGATGGGGGATCGTAGGAATTGTCAGTGACGCCCAGATCCAGGCTCCAACCCTGGCAAATACCTTAGCACTATCCATTCCAACGGTCTTCTGACGCTGGCCTTAAAGGCTGCCGCCGATCACTACCCTTTCTCTAGGACACCCTAAAAGGATGCCAACAATCACCAGACGTTCACTAAGATGCTCTACATGGGCATATGCCTCTGCAACACCCTTTCCAACAGCTTCCCGACACCCTTTGACACCGTGGAAGCAAGAGTACCGTTCCAACCCTAAAAGGCTGCCAGAAGTGACCACCAGATTTTCACATTTGCTGCCAAGAGTTCCTGTACAACCTAAAAGGCCACCAGAGGTGACTACCAGACTTGCACCAAGAGGCCGAACTTGAAGATTGAACCTCAAGCTTTGCATGCTTTGCTTTGTTTGATGATTTATTAATGTTTACTGGTTTTTTCTTAGTTATATAGCTAATTGTTTATCTTAGTTATATACTTATATGCTATTCAGTTAGTATTACTGTTTACTGCTTATCTTAGTTTATAGTTAATTTTTTTCCTCTTCTTTTAATAGTGGAATTTACAATTCCAGGCAGGGAGTGTGCTGTCCCAGCCAGTCTATGGGAATTGGTTAGTTGCTTAGGAATTGTGAGCTGTCCCCGTAAGGGAATGCATCATGGTAAATGTAGTTAAAGGTATCCTGGGAAATGTAGTTCATGTCACGTGGCCATATCTGTAATCCTGATTGGCCACTAAATTGACCCTTGAGGGGTTGAGGGAGGTTTCCCTCCATTCTTGCCTTCACTCATGGACTGATAACAGCTTTCTTTCTAACGCAACGTGATGGGTTAGGAAAATAACCATTTTTACCTGCAATGCTGATGTACAAAGGATTGGTCATTATAGAAGAGCTTCGTCACAAATGCGAGTTATGAAGATACCTGATGTACCAATAAATGTACTTTGTTATGGATGCTTTGTGGAATTATCTATCTGCATCTGCACAGCCACAAATCCACCTTTGTGCATGAGACAGGACAGAAAAATAGCAATAGCCCTTAGGCTTATATACCGCTTCACAGTGCTTCACAGCCCTCTCTAAGCGGTTTTACAGAGTCCGCCTTTTGCCCCCAACAACCTGGCTCCTCATTTTACCCACCTCGGAAGGCTGAGTCAACCTTGAGCCTGGTGAGATTTGAACTGCCAAATTGCAGGCAACCGGCAGTCAGCAGAAGCCGCCTGCGGTACTGCACTCTAACCACTGCGCCTCCATGGCTCTTACATAAATGGAAAAGAGTTCAGGAAAATCAGAAGCATCTACAGTTGCTCTCAGAACAAAATGGCTGCCCACAATAATATAAAGTTTAGCACCTGATTCCTACAGCAATGGTTCACACTTACAGTGGTGATGAAACAGTAACTTTACACCAATCCTCACATTTAAAACCTTCTATTACTATAAATCCAAACCATAATTCAAGAGTAGATTTGTGGATTTAATCAAGAACGGTTTTGGGAATACCACATTACTCAAACTAAACTCATTTTAAAGACTCATGAATGAAGGCAAAAAAATGTGTCCCAGGAAAATGCTGCATTTTAAAGATTATTTGCTTTTGATTTACTAGTCGAGGATATTTTTGTCCCCCAATTCCAAAGTTCTTGGAGATTCATAATATAGATCATAAGAACAAATTTTAACTCTTTATTGAATTGGGATGATGGTTGGGGTACCCTCCAAACCCAATCACAATTAGGAAAATTAGTTTGAGACACAACCAGTGATTTCCAGAACTGTTTTTCCTCAGAATTAATTTTTTCACAAGTAATCGATGATCCTTTGTTTCATTCCATGTATCTGTGGCTCCACTATGGAGGTTCGTGGTTTAGGATGAGCAAATCCACTAATCAGGTCAGACACACAGGGGGGGTTTTAGGCCTTGCAGAAGAGAAGATCAACATGGCTACTTGGCTTTCACACCTCACACCCACCTCACCAGATGGCTATTTTTTTAAAATTTTATTTTTCATTCTCTTTGAGTACAAGAGAGTTCAGGAAGATGGGCGCCCTGAGGTGCTGCAGAGAGAAAGGCTTAGGTGTGGTGAAGAAGGCCGGCTGCGTCTTGAGCTGGAGGGCGTGGGTGCGATGTCCTTGGTGGGGATGACGCAGTTCCTCCCTTGGGGGTTGAATTGGAGGATTTACTCAAGAGAAGCTGCAGCTCTTCGTCTCTCTGGGGAAGGAAGAAGAGAGGGACGGAGGCTGAGACCAGCTTCCCAGGAATCCCGAAGAGAAGATGGAGACCATCCCTTGGATGACAGGTTTGGGGCCTCCTCCTTCTTCCTCACTCCCACCTAAATCAAACTATTCTTCTTTCTTGTGCTCAAGATCACTCTACGCTTGTATCCTTCTCTTCTTCTAGATGCTTCTCCAAAATTCAGCGCTTACTTCTTCTTTCAGAGTTATAGTGGATGGGAGTGGGGTCTGAGGAAACGTCTAGCACTGATGATGTTACCCCATTTGGATAATGAAACGTCTGCAAGAAAACAAGCAAGCTCAGACAGCACCGAGCACCCCTCAACAAAGCCATCATCCTGTCTCTTGCAGTGAATAGTATTGTGGGTGGGGGAGCTCCTATTTCCACTTTCTGCTCCTACAGTATGCAGAATAATAGAATTGAAAGGGATCTTGGAGGTCTTCTAGTCCACCCCCTGTTCAAGCAGGGAACCTTATATCTTTTCAGTCAAATTCAGACAAATTACAAATTACTGGGAGAAATGGATCTCCTTTTTATGTAATTGCATAAAGAACCAAAATGGTTGTCTCTCAAAGTGACCACTTTAATTTACACGAATTTAATGTGTGAGTTATGAAGATATTTTTATCCCAGTTCTGAAATTGGAGGCTTTCTTTTAAAAAGTTACATTTAAATGTAAAACGAATCTTCTTTTCCTTCAAAATTGACCAGCTTTTAGGCCCGTTTCCAAAGTCTCACTGCATCATGTTTTCCCCTTCATCTTCTATTTTGCTTTTCTAAAAAAATTATTCTGCTTGTTTCTTCTATACTCTGAGGAGCCCGTTACAGAAATAGAAATTACCAGTTTTGCACAGAGATCTGAGTTGGGGAGGGAGGGGGGTTGTATTCCATTTAAGCCACTTTCCTTTCTTTTCTCTTTCAGTTCTTTTGTGGATGAACCTGGGAGCAGGTAAGACCAATGCTTGTGCAGACTTTCTTTGCAACCACACAATGCTAGATTGGGATGGTTGGTGCCTGTGAAGGAGAGAGAGGTCGAGATGTAGGAGAAGGAATGGTACAATCTGGAGGGGGGAATTAAAAAGGCTATTGGCCTAGAATCCCTACATAGCCACAAGCAAACTAAGTCCAACCTCTCTTGAGTGTTGCTGACCCTTATCTAACTCCGAATGAGAGCTGACTGTTAGTTGAGAAGATTCTTTTAGCAATAAATCCATTTTATTGGACCTTTGTGTGTAGACATGTCTTTCATGGTTGGCACAAAATATTGCAATACCCAAAATCAATATATGATTGCAAAAGGGGTACATTGTCCACTTCTGCGTTTGTGATCACTTTTGTTTTGTGTAGGAATAGCCCCATCTGCATTTGGTCCAGTGGTTTAGATATTAGGTTAGAAAGTAGGAGGTGTGATGATTTGTAGCTGTGCCTTAGCCATGAAAGCTGGCTGGGTGACTTTGGGCCATTCACCAGGAGACAGTGACTTCTAGTCCCACCTTCAGTACAAAAGCTATCTGGGTTACTTTGTACCTGTGACTGTGGGGATGCTGCAATGGTCGTAAGTATGAAAAATGGTCGTGGACCGTGGGTGACATTTTTCAGGGCTGTTGTGACTTCGAACAGACCCTGAAAGAACAGTTGCAAATCAAGGACTGCATTTCTAGGAAGTCCTCGGATAATTTGAATAAAAAACTCTGTGCAGAGAAATTGAAAGAGGTCGGTGGAAACTGGATTCCAGGAGAGGATGAAAAAGGAGGTCTAAATGGTTTCTATCTCCCTCGCAGATTCACGGACACATTCATCTCCTGAGGCTGTAAGATTTTCCTTGACTCCTCCGCACAGCATTTTTGCTAGAGGAGAATGGATGACCTTCAAATGTTCAGTTCCAGACACATATCGGCCACATTATTTCATTTTCCATTGTAAAAATGAGTCTGGTGCTTCCATCCTGGAAAAAACGACTCAGACAAACATATGGAATATCAGCACTGCACATCTGAATGTGCCTGAAACCCAGAAGGTTATTTGCAGCTGCTGGTCAAAATCCCGCACTACAAAAAGTTCCTTTTCTCCACAAAGTAATTCCAGGGAGTTCTTGGTTGTTGGTAAGGGAGTTCCTTATTGCTAGAATTCATTGTTTAAGAACTGAAAATGCACCATGAAGATGCCCTCGCTAACCAATCACAACAGAAACCGAGTAAAAAGAATAATAGAATAACAGAGTCGGAAGGGACCTTGGAGGTCTTCTAGTCCAACCCTCTGCTCAGGCAGGACACCCTGTACTATTTCAGACAAATGGCTATCCAGTCTCTTCTTAAAAGTCTCCAGAGATGCAGCACCTGAAACTTCTGGAGACAGGCAGTTCCACTGATGAATTGTTCTTACTTTCAGGAAATTTCTCCATAGTTCTAGGTTGCTTCTCTCTTTGATTAGTGTCCATCCATTGCTTCTTCTCCTGCCTTCAGGTGCTATGGAGAATAGGTTGACCCTCCCAATCATTTATTTCATTAAACTAGACATACCCAGTTCCTGCAACCGTTCTTCGTATGTTTTAGCCTCCAGTCCCCTAACCATCTTTGTTGCTCTTCTCTGCCCTCTTTCCAGACCCTCAACGTATTTTTTTTTATATCATGGTGACCAAGACTGGATGCAGGATTCCAAGTGTGGTCTTACCAAAGCAGTATATAGCAAAGTATATGTAAAGCAGTATAAAACAAAGCTGGGTATTGTAGTTTTCTAGCAGACAAAGGATCTGATATCCATCAAGAAAGGGAAGAAGGATTTTTTATTTCTTGATCCAAGATTCATTCATCCCTTCTGAAAAACAACAACATTTTTCTTATTATTTTCACTCCAAGTCTAATTCTGACCCAAATTTACTCCTCGGGTCCAGAAAAAAAACCTTCCCAGACTACTTAGCATAAATTGGATGACCTGATACCCTTTTCATAAGCTAAATTATCTTTACTGGGCTTATGAATTGGCTTCTGGTTAAAAGAGGAAGGAAGCGAGGATTCTTCATTGCTTCATTGCCCATGATGTTCCTTGGTGATCCCCTTCTCCTTGTGAATCTTGCCTGCAGATATCCCTCCTCCCCCAGTGCTAAAATTGGGCCCTTTGTCCCAGAGGGTGAAGGAAGGGGACTGCCTGCTTCTCCTTTGCTTGGCTGAAGGAAGCAACACCAAGAAGAAGTTCCATTTCTACAAAGAGGAAGTAGAGATCACCTCCAGCATAGAAGATCTTCTTGAACCGTCCACTGAGCCCACCAATCCTCTTCAAAATGCCTCTCTGAGAATCCCTCATGCCTCGATCAACCACAGTGGGGAATTTGCTTGTAGTTATGAAGAGAAGACAAGCAACCGATGGATCATGTCTTCCTTGAGCCAGAGGCTGAATATCTCAGGTGAGCCAGTTGGGGGAAGGTTGGGTGTGTTTAATTCTTGGCTGTGAGACCACCAGTAAATCCCATCACCAAGGTTAGATTAGGGAGGAGAAAGTATGATGTGGAAAAAGGGCAGAGAGTTTCCATGGGATTCCTAAGTAACTTCCACTGAAAAGTTCGAGAAAAATCCATACGTGAACTTGACACAATACAGTGTCTATTTCAATCGCTGATTTAATAGGATTTAAATATTTTCCCCATTTATTTCTATATATTTTCTTTAGATACAATAAGTGCTTGGTGAACAGCGTTCTGTCCGAGTCAGAGCAATACTTTTTAAAATCCTAATTTCTATGTCTGTTGTACAACCACTGATAAAAATTGTCCGATAGTACTCTGTGTCTTCCTTTTCTTTTATCTTCAGTGGACAAATCTATCCATTTCTGCACAGTCTAGTATTTCTTTTATTATATCTTCTTCTGTTGGTGTTTCCTCATTCTTCTAGTATTGTGCAAATACAATTCTTGCCGCTGTCAAGACACATAATATCAAATGTACATCCCTTTTTTATCATATTTTTCTGGTATTATGTCTAACAAAAATGGTTTTGGCTTATAGTCTATAAATATGCTGTTTTAACATTCTTTCTAACCACATATGCATTTCCATCCAAAATTTTTTTTTGCTTTTGGGCACATCCACCACATGTGATAGTATGTGCCCAGCATTTGATTACATTTCCAACCATTTGGTGGACATGGTTTAGACATTTTTGCTAATCTTGCCGGTGGTAAATGCCATCTATAAAACACATTATACAAATTTTCTCTGCACGTAGTTGCCATCTTCAGTTTCTTTCCCAAAGTTTTTGCCAATTCTTTAATTCTGTGTTATATCCCAAAAAAAATTGATGAAACTAAATCTTGGGCTAAATCTAAGGGACTTAAATCTTGAAGAACAGAACAGGCTAAGATGTTCTTGCAAGAAATACTAAATCATCCTTTTTCTTCATTTGTTGAGCCAGTTTGGACCAGAAATTCAGATCCTGTGGGGAGGTATGCCTGGACAGCGATTCTTTTGATAATCCTGCTGGTTCCATTTGCCTTTTATTGCTGGAAGAAGAAGAAAAACAGTAAGTGAAATAATCCAGGCACATGTGACTAAGGCTACAGGCAGTTCTTGACTTACGACCACAATGGAGGCCAAAATTTCAGTTGCTAAGCAAAACAGCTGTTAAGTGAGTTTTGCCCATTTCACAGCCTTCCTCCCCGCAGTTGGTAAATGAATCACCACAGTTGTTACGTTAGGAACACCATTGTTAAGTGAATCTGGCTTCCCCACTGACTTTGTTTGTCAGAACGCCACAAAAGGGGATTGCATGAGCCCGGGATCCTGCAACCATCATAAATGTGAGTCAGTTGCCAAGCGTCCAAATTTGGATCCCGGGAATGCTGCAATGGTCATAAGTGTGAAACAGCGGTCATAAGTCACTTTTCTTGGTGCTGTTGTAACTTCACTGTCACTCAATGAATGTTTGCAAATCAAGAACCACCTTTAATTTGCTGCGAAAATTGTGTGTCTGACATTCCTTCCTCCACTTACTCCCCCCTCCCCCCCATGGATAAGACCTTATAAAATTGATTGATGTCAATCAGAATAGAGCTGGAAGGGACCCCTTGGAGGTCTCCTACTCCAACTCCCTGCGCAAGCAGGAGACCCTATCCCATTTCAGACAAATGACTGTCCAGTCTCTTCTTAAAAACCTCCAATGAACAGAGTGCCCATAACTTCTGGTGGCAAGCAGTTCCACCGGTTAATTCTTCTCACTGTCCGGAAGTTTCTCCTTAATTCCAGGTTGGTACTCTCCTTGATTAGTTTCCATCCGTTGTTTCTTGTCCTGCCTTCTGGTGCTTTGGAAAATATGTAAGAGACTAAGAGAGTAAGTTTAACTCTCTTACCTTGAGCCATCTTACTTAGTGTCAGAGGTGGCTACTTGTGTTTGGAGACCTCGACTGAGAGATTTTCTATGGGTGCTGGGTTTGCGATGATGGGGCAGGAAATATGCGATGAAGACTCACCCCTTCCTCTTCCTCTTTCTTTTTACTTCCTCTTTCTATTGCTGCCTTGCTAATTGCCATCCTGGGAAGGGCTGGAAGCCAAGGAACCCAATGAAGAAAAAGAGGAGAATGGGAAGAGGTACCGTCAAGCAGGAGCAGCCGCAGCAGCACCTGTCAAGGTACCATTTATGAGATTCATAAATGCGTTAATTCAGTCCACGCTGGGAAGACCTGGAAAGTTCAACCAGGTTCATGGAATCTCTTCTAGCGGCTGATGGTGTCCTCCACAGTCACTCCACCGTGGCTTGAGAGCACCAAGGACCCCACAAGTGCATTTAATCTGCGATCGACACCCTCTGTTTTTCTTTCTTTCCCCCAGGAATCAGAGGTCATCTATAGCACCTGTCGGATCTCCTCCAGTCTATCTTCACCTAGGCCAGTGATGGAGGACCACTTCCCACCACAGAAAGAAGGGACGGTGTTGTACAGCGACCTTCTCTTTCTACAAACAGCAAGGAAACATGCGGCATATTGACTGCATGAAAAGGCAACGATACACGACTTTGATAGACAACGTTTCTTAGGTCTTCGTTTTTGCAAAAGATGCTTAGGACTTGGTCAGTTTTAAAGAAATGCCATTGTTCAAAGTACAAATATACATTTAATCCAGCTGAGTTTTATTAATTTGTTGGAAAAAATGCACGTATAGCATTCCTTGTTCCATTCTCCCATCCCATTAAAATGACTCTGTAAGATAGATTGATGTAAGAGAAGATAAGAGAATGGATTTGGTTTAGTGGTTAAGGTGTCAAGCTAGAAACTGGGAGCCTGTGAGTTTGAGTCTTACATTAGGTGCAAAACCAACTGGGTGACCTTGGGCCAGTCACTCTCTCTCAGCCTATGGAAGAAAGCAATGGCAACCCCAAAATTCATATCAAGAAGACTGCAGGAACATACCTAGTTAGTTGCTAGGAGTCAAGGAAGAAGAGGAGGAAGTGGTGGAGAAGGGGGAAGGGGAAAGGGGGAGGAAGGAGAAGGAGAAGGAGAAAGGAGGAGGAGGAGGAAGAGGAAGAGGAGGAGAAGAAAAAGTAGTAGTCGTCGTCATAGTAGTAGTAGCAATAGTAGTAATAGTAAATATCTGAATTAAGCCTGGTTGGCTTTGGTTGTATTCGTAGGAGGAGTTTGGGAAGACCAAGCATATTGGTTAGATTGAGAACCACTACTCACTTCTCTGAAGCCACCAAAGAAATATCATCAAAGTGGCTACCAGAAGTCAAGTTTGAGAACCAAAAGAAGCAATATGTTCCCATTCAGTCTTACTTGCGGTAAGCTTTTATCAACAGGATGTGGTTGTGGTTGAGTAGAATTTCCAATGAGTTGTTGGTTGGCTGGTATGGGACGTTTCAGCATGATTAGCTCAATTCAAGGTACTTAGCTTGATGCTATTTGGATGCGGTCATCTCCAGAGTCTAGATAATTAATGTGTCTCTTTTTTGCAGATTTTTGCCAGACTTTATGGGCAACAAATTCTAGTTTTATTGTATTGTCTTCACAGACAGTGCCAACTGTTTTATTTCAATCAGAGACAGGGAGGAATATTGTTGAAGTTGTATGAGAGATTCTCCAAATCCTCTCTTCTCTGGATGATTTTATCCTATAGTTCTTCTTTCCTTATAGAGGTTTTGCATGAAGCATTTAAAAATTGCACTTATGACCTTGGTTTCAAGGATTAGAAAAAAAAAAGGGATCATAGAAAAAGTGAGCTTTTTTGTAATAGAATAAAACTTTGTATTTATATTTGTATTTGTTGCAAAGGAAATTGAAAGCTTATTTCTATTTCTGTCTTTATTTTTGTTTTTTTCTCTATGTTCTCTTTATTCTGTTATTCTTTGTTCTCTTTAAAAAACCATGTTTCTCCTTCTCTCTTCTTTTCCTTCCATCCTTCCTTCCATCCTTCCTTTCTTTTTTCTTTCTTTCTTTCTTTCTTTCTTTCTTTCTTTCTTTCTTTCTTTCTTTCTTTCAGATAACAATTAATCAGAGTTGGAAGGGACCTTATAGGTCATCTAGTCCAACCCCCCCGCCCAAGTGGGAGACCCTACACCATTTCTGACAAATGGCTTTTTGAAAGTCTCAAGTGATGGCATTCCCACAAGTTCTGAGGGCAAGCTGTTCTTTTTCTCTTCTCTTCTCTTCTCTTCTCTTCTCTTCTCTCTTCTCTTCCCTTGCCTTCCCTTGCCTTCCCTTCCTTCCTTCCTCCCTTCCTTCCTTCCTTCCTTCCTTCCTTCCTTCCTTCCTTCCTTCCTTTCTTTCTCCCACAACACTGTTTACATCTATGAGAAAGAGGCAGCTCAGGTGTTCTCCATTCCTATAAAGAGAGAAGCAGTGGATCAAGGGACATGGCCTTCAAGGCTGCATGGATGAATATACTATGATATTAAGAATTGTGGCTGTTCATAATGTTAGATATTGTAATGTTAGGGAAGAAAGCTCAGCGTTGAATAGTGACAGCTGAAGTTCCTGGTTAAGGAGGGATGAGATAGAAGTGTTCTCATTGACCTATGGGAAACATGTTTGCCAATTATTTGCTTGACTCAGTCTTCCATCCTTTCTTCCACGGTCGATAAAATGAAGACCCAGATTTTGGAGGGCAATATGCTGACTCTAAACTCAGAGAGAGCTGTAAAGTGGTATATAAGTATTATTGCTATTGTTATTTTGAGATAAAAGAGGGCTCGTGATTTCTTGGACTTTAGACTTGTTACTTACTACATCTGAAACTGAAATGTTAAAAATAGAACATCTCAAGTTCTAAGATACTATGAATATTGGAAGCCAAAATAAGGGTATCCACAGATTGCTTCAAAAAAGTGAAGTTGGTACCCACAACATGCAAACAAAACCCTACTCTCTTTTGTGCATGTTGTGATGCCTGTGAAAAAGCTCTAGAACAGTGTCTCTCAACCTTGGCCACTTTAAGATGTGTGGACTTCAACTCCCAGAATTGCCCAGCCTGGGAAATTCTGGGAGTTGAAGTCCAAGTGGCCAAGATTGAGAAACACTGGTACCGAGCTTGGTTGTGCAAGCTTGTAGATGCCATCTTGGCTTCTTGGTTCCCCCTGTGGACATCTCTGTAACAGAAGGTCATCAGAAGGAAAGGAAGGCTGTGGTTCTAACCAGAAATGATGACAGCTCTTTCCTTCTCCTGGGTTTTTACAAATGCTTCTAATTAAGTTAGTTCCTCTACTGAGAATGGACTAAGTTGAGATGTTCTTTCAATTTCACTCTTCAAAATTGAAGAGCAAAATTAGATCGTCACACTCTACAAGTGCCAGAAATCTCTTTGATAGCCATCGAAATCCCATAACTGTCCTGTGGAACAAATACTCAAAAAATATTCTTCTTTTTGGAAGACAAAGCATTTTGGGGCACAGTATATCCACAAGTCTTCCTGAGAGCATAAATCTGAATTGTGCAAGTATGGGCTTTAGAATTATAACAGAAAGGAGATTTATTTACAGGAGATAAATTATAGGGATACACAAAACCAGCCAGTTAGAGGACTGCATCTACTAAAAGTCAGGCTTGAGAACCAAAAGAAGCAACAAGTTCTCACTAATTCTTGGTCAGGGTTAATTTTACTAACAGGATGTGATTGTGGTTTTTAAGTACAATGGTTAAGTTGATCAACAAGTTTGGCCAGTAGTCTTAATATAAGTTGAGACGAAAAACAAAACTCCGTAGTTTTTCTGATGTGTCCGAAGACAAAGGAAATATTTGCTCATACTTGTGAGGGGAAAAAAATAGTCATATAGGTCCATTCTCCGTGGGGTAAACAAGTTGTGGTTGAATGCAACTTTGACAAACCATTTTTGTAAATAATATGGGATCCCTCAGCATGATCAACCCAATTCAAGATACTCAGCTACGTGCAATCTAGTGATTTGCAGGTCTTGGACAATTTTTGCAGATTGTCCCAGGAGACAGGTTGACAGTATGTTCTAGCTTTATTGTCTTGACATCACAAGAAGTGCCAGCTGTTTTATGTCTCTCAGGAACATGAAGAAATCTTGTTGAAGCTCCATGAAGAAGCCTTTAAATTCTTCACTCTCTTCTGGATTACTTTTATTGCATTCTTATTTTTTTTTCTGTTGAAATTCCAGCAACTAGGAAAAAAAGTCATGGAATTGACTTCTTTTTTGATAATTGCAGCAAGATTATTATCAGGTCAAAGAAACAGCTGCTTTATGGGATTCTGGGAGTTGAAGTTCACACAACTTAAAGTTGCCAAGGTTGAAAAACATTGCTTGTAGATACCATCTTGACTTTTTTTTTTTTTTTTGGAAACAATTTTATTGGTTTTTAAAGACAAACAAAACAAACAAAACATAAAAACATCCAGCTTTCTTTCATAAATATACAAGCAGTGTGTCGGTTGGTTTACCAATTTTTTGTGCATCCATTTCGTAGTCTCAATTACAGTTACATTACATAATAACTCATATTATCAATCAGAAATTAAATACCCTGGTATCACTATTAAACAATCATTTGACTATAATTTTATTCATTCATACTTTGCAAGATAACTATAATTTACTTAGTTTATTTTATAACAAATCATATAATCATACCAAATCTATCCTAAAAACATTTTATAGATATATCAAAAAAAAAGAAATATATCTTTATATATTCATTATTTTCTAGATTGACATATGAAATTAGAGAACAAGAGGATAAACAATTTTATAAAATTTGGGACCTTTTCTATCAATGGTTAGATAATAAAACACAATAATAGATACCATCTTAACTTTTTGATCCCCTGAACAGAAAGTAACCAGAAGGAAGTAGGTCAGAAAGATAATCAGAAATGAAGAACAGTTATTTCCCTCAGCTGGGCTTTCAGATGCTTCTAAATGTGACGGCTCTTCCACTGAGAACAGACTAAGTTCAGATGTTCCTTCAGCTTTGCTTCTCAGTTTTGCTAAAGCAGGGATGTCAAACTGGTGGCCCATGGACCGGATGTATCACACACAGGCCACGCCTATCCCAGCTCCACAAATGGGAAAAAGTCATGAAATGTCACATGACAGCAATGTGATGCGGCAAGTTTGACACCCCTGTTCTAAGGTAACATACCCTACAAGAGCCACAATTCTCTTTGATGGGTCCTCAAAATTCTATATATGCCCTGTGAAACAAACTGTCAACTCGCGAAACATCCCTGACCTGCTCTCGAGTTGCCATAGGCAAAGGGGATGGGGAATCGAGCTTCACAGCTGCATCGAGCAACTTGCTATTCAGTCAAAACAAAGCACATTCCAGCCAGCAACGTCAAGGTCATCTCTACTGAGACCCACAGTGGCCAGAGGGAGTGACTTCTACAACCCGCGAAATTGCTTCGTTGGGGAATGTGACTGATGACACACCTTGGGGGGGAGGAGAAAACAGGGTCAAAGCCAAAGCGTGAATTAATTGAGGTTAGAGTTGGCTTCACTTGGTCCGTGCCAACATGAAGCTCCTAATAAATAACTGGATTTTCTTTTGAAGCTTGGCTTGAGGCTCATGATTTAATTAGGGCATAGGTTGGAACCCTGACAGAAACACTCAAACTAAGTTATTCTTTTTTGGAGGAAAAAACAATTTTGGGGTACAGTTGGTGATGAGTCTTCCTCAAGATAAGTCTAGGAAGAAAGAAGGGAGGAAATGATCTTGGATCACAGGAAAAGAGAGCGTAAATTCTTAAACTAGTGTTTCTCAACCTTGGCCACTTCATGTAGACTTTGACTCCCAGAATTCATAGCTGGCTGGGGAATTCTGGGAGTAGAATCAACATGGCTCAAAGTAGCCAAGATTGAGAAACACGGCTGAATTTCATAACTATGGTTGGCACAGCCTCAAGCCTTGAATAATGCCATTCAACTAGCAAGACCTCCAGGATATTCCTATGATTCATTAACATAAACTTAGGGTTCACATCCATATCTTTCAACCAACAATTTTTAAAAAAAAAATACTCCCTTTTGCTTTTCTGCGGTTGAACCATAGGGCTAATTTTGCCAAACTCTGATTCAGTTTGAAGGTACTTAAAATCAATCAAGTGAAACCTACCAAGAAACCACCAGATCTTCTCTTACTTTGGGGAACACTTTCACGATTCATAATTTGAATGTCTGGAAGGGCCTGAGGTAAAATCTAACTAAACTCCCTCCCCTCAAAAAAACAAATTTTCACAGACAGCTTCATTATCATGAAGCAAAGCTAGTAAAAAAGAAAGTACGATTAGCTCAGGTTTCTTTCTGAAAAGCCAAAGAAATGAGCTTTAAAGGCTGATATTATGCCAACTTTCCACTTCCCCTGTTCTGTCACGCTCTTCGGGTTTCTAGAAAACAGCCAGGTTCCAGTTTTCACACAACAAAGCTTTAGATGTGGTCTGCCTTTATGTGTGCAGCTATTTATAGAAACAAAGAACGTTCGACCACAACTTGTTTACCCCTTGAAGAACAGAACCAAATGACTGGTTATTTCCCTCCACAAGAATAAGAAACATTTCCTTTGACTTCAGAGACCACATAGAGACTTCAAACTTTTGTTTTTATTTCTTGTAGTTTACATCCAGACCACTGGCCTTCTTTTTGCAGAACCTCAAAGAGAACCTATCTGCCCCATAAGCTTTGAGACAGAACATGGCAAGGCTAATTTTCTCTCTTTGGACAAAGAACGTTTATGGAAGACATCAGGATCATGTCAGACTCAGCACTGGCGAAAGCCTTGTAAATCTCAATCCAATGACGCTGATTTTTTTAGGGTTTCATGGCCTATTGACCAAGCAGCAATGGGTGTAACATTGAGGCTTAAGGCAGTGTTTCTCAACCTCAGCACCTTTAAGGTGTGAGGACTTATGAATTCTAGGAGTGGAAAGACCACACATCTTAAAGGTGCTGAGATTGAAGAACACAGGTTCAAGGGTTTATACTCTATCCTCCCTGTCTTTATGAAATTGCTAATCCAAAGTCATTTCCTTCCTTCCTTCCTTCCTTCCTTCTTTCCTTCCTTCCTTCCTTCCTTCCTTCTTCCTAGATGTCAGCTAAGCTGGCTGGGGAATTCTGGGATTTGAAATCCATAAAGCTTAAAGTGACCAGATTGAGAAACACTGTGCTACAGATATTAGGTGTCCTCTTAATTACTCTTGTTAGTAAAGGGGAAAGTGAACCAGTTTCATCAAAAGAAAAAGAAATATATATTTTACCTGCTGAACAACTTTGTTCTGGGGAAGAGCTCAAGCTTCCTGGTTTCTCTCCTATAAATATCATTTAAGGGTTCTTCCTCACCAGTAAAAGTTTACAACTTTTCCCTCCAAGGAGAAAACAAAATATCTTACCAGGTTCCTCAATATCCATTGACCGAATGCCCACAACATTTACATGCACTGTTGTTGATTTTCACCTCAGAGATCTCCAGAGATCTGGTGTCCATCTTCTTCTGAAATGCCTTGTGAGCAATTCCCGGGACCACATTGGTAGAAAATGGACCCTAGGACAATTTTTATTTTCATATCGTGAATGGAAAATGAAGAAACTTCTGAGGTGGAAGTGTGGGCCAGCAGAACCATTTCAGCCTCCAAAACCAGACACTCTGTGGCTCAAACCTATGGAGGCATTTCAACTGAGTCGTCTTGATTCAAGAATATGTTGATTGTTGAGCGATTAAAACATAATTTAATTAAAACCTATCTGAATGGAGCTAGATCCAAAAAGACTCACAGTAGTCTCAACTAAATCAACAGAAAGAAATCCCTAAAATGTGTAACTGATTTCAGTGGGATTAAAGCATCATCGATGTTCCTGAAAATGAAAGCCAATACCATTTAAAATGTGGATGTGTAAGAGAAGTGTAGTTCAAGTATTTTCCTCTTCAAAATACTAATATGCCAAATGAACTCTAAAACGTGGGTTGAATTGCTTTCTTATCTTACAATTATATCAAGTACAGTATGTGGTCTCTCCTTGTGACAAATAATGGACCCAGACCATGAAATTCTGACACAAATTTTGTTGGAGTTTAACTGAATTGGACATTGAAACCTCTTTCTGCTCCTTTATAAGTTTTGACAGAGTTTGCTTTCTGCAGTGCTTTGCCAGTAGGTGCAACCTGGAAGAGAATTGGTCATCCGTTTTAAGGACAATTCAATTAAATAATTATTTGCTAATAATCTTGTCACCGCAGGAAACTTCTTCTGGTTTCTCCTTCATCTAGTTTTGCATTGTAGCTTCCTCGGAGGGCTACACCCAACCCATCGGACTCCGTAGACGCTGCTGAGGCAAGGCAGCCGGTTAGAAACCGGTCAAAAATTCTCTGAAACTATTAATATGGTACCCAATTTTCCTTATATCAATTTTCCTTATATCAATTTTCCTTATATCAGCTAATCCAATTTATTGATTTTATTTGCTTTTAAAGCCACAACAATTCCCTTCACATTCATAGCAATTCGGCTTCAAAATAGACCAATGAGAGAGAAGCCTCACTGAACCAATCAGAAAACAACTCCGGCGCGCGTTCGAACCAAACCAAGCCATCTTTCCTTTATCCAATAGCGAACGAACGCTTTCTGATTGGCGTTCCAACTTTCCCGCCCAAATTATAAGAACCAACAGCAGCTTGACGATTGGAGCGCCTCATCAGCATACGGCTGCTTATAAAAGGGAGCGGAATAACGAAGTTCGCCAGTTTACTGTTTCTCGGAGTAAGAGAAAGAGCGAAGATGCCTGAGCCCGCGAAATCAGCGCCCGTGCCCAAGAAGGGGTCGAAGAAGGCCATCACCAAGACGCAGAAGAAGGGTGACAAGAAGCGCAGGAAGACCCGCAAGGAGAGCTACTCCATCTACGTCTACAAGGTGCTGAAGCAGGTCCACCCCGACACCGGCATCTCCTCCAAGGCCATGAGCATCATGAACTCTTTCGTCAACGACATCTTCGAGCGCATCGCGGCCGAGGCTTCCCGCCTGGCCCACTACAACAAGCGCTCCACCATCACCTCCCGCGAGATCCAGACGGCCGTCCGCCTCCTGCTGCCCGGCGAGCTGGCCAAGCACGCTGTCTCCGAGGGGACCAAAGCCGTCACCAAGTACACCAGCTCCAAGTAGGCTAGCTCTCGAGTGGACCGCAGGGAAGACTACCCGCAACCCCAAAGGCTCTTTTAAGAGCCGCTCACTTCCTTCTAAAAGAGTTGCAAGCGCTATACAATCTATCCTTGGGAGTGTTGCTTAAAACAGGGATATCCAACCTTTCGGCTATTTCTGCATTTAAACTCCCAGACAAGAATTCTGGGAGTTGTGTAAGTCTTTCAAAGAAACCTTTGGCTTAGAAAGTAATTTTATATGCGAGATTTTGGGGTGGAGGGTGTTAAAACAAGTTACTCCTTTTAAGCACTAATAAACATCTATTATCTATCGTGTACGATTGGTTCCAGCACTTTTTTGGATTATTTGATGGCTCTTAAAAGAGCCTTTTTTTTTAAAAAAAAAAACTGCTTTCTTTACGCCCGCTCTCCACGGATGCGGCGGGCCAGCTGGATGTCCTTGGGCATGATGGTGACGCGCTTGGCATGGATGGCGCACAGGTTGGTGTCCTCGAAGAGCCCCACCAGGTAAGCCTCGCTCGCCTCTTGCAGAGCCATGACGGCCGAGCTCTGGAAGCGCAGGTCGGTCTTGAAGTCCTGCGCGATCTCGCGCACCAGCCGCTGGAAGGGCAGTTTGCGGATCAGCAGCTCCGTCGACTTCTGGTAGCGGCGGATCTCCCTCAGGGCGACGGTGCCGGGGCGGTAGCGGTGAGGCTTCTTCACGCCGCCGGTGGCTGGAGCGCTCTTCCGCGCCGCCTTGGTGGCCAGCTGCTTGCGAGGCGCTTTCCCGCCGGTGGACTTGCGAGCGGTCTGCTTAGTACGAGCCATCTCGACGTGAAACGCTGAAGGAAGATCAGAAACTCACACGGCGCGAAGAGAAGAATTGAAAAGAAACCGCCACCGGCGTGCTATTTATACACTCTTCCTTGGTTTTGATTGGCTGTCGTTTTCAGCCATTCACGTGCTGAGTTTAAATCTGCCACGCGCTGCGGGGATTGGAGGTGATTTACGTAAACGCGACTTCCTTGTTCTTAATAGCGTTCATTTTTCCGGCATAATAAAGGATAAATGTGCAACAATTAAAACCCTTTGAATTAATTGCCCAATGACTTAGAATAAATCAAGACTCCATTTCCACTATGTTAAGAGCTTAATTTCTAGGTCAGTTAAAGAAATCACAGTTTTTTTTAGGGTGCAAAAAAAATGCTCGTGAGAAAAATAATTTCGTTGAAACGTTCCCCTTGGCTGGTGCTTGTTTTATGCAGTCAAGAGGAAGTGAATAGGGCTGCTTTCTGCCCGACCTGGAAATGAAGGGCTATTAAACGGAGCATGTTGACACGGTGCAGTTTCACACGGACGTCAGATTTTAGACTAACAACAAAGCTAAACAATCTTGGTGTTTATTTGTATCAGAAAAAGAACAGAAAAGGCTGTCGGGGGGCGGGAGGAAGGGTTTAGGCGCTGCCAAGCAAGTACAGTCCTTTCGGACCTTTGAATCGCCAAATTGTTCTCTTGCCAAGGTATTAATCTACTAATATAATCCATATAGAATAGAATAGAATTCTTTATTGGCCAAGTGTGATTGGACACACAAGGAATTTGTTTTGGTGCAAATACTCTGTGTTCATAAAAGAAAAGATGATCCATATACTACTATAACTATTCCATGTAGTATACCACACTAATATAACTATATTATACAGCTGGCATGTAGTAGTATATAGTATAGTATACATACTGTAGATATACATATATCAAGGGTCTTCAAACTTGGCACGTTTAAGACTTGTGGAATTCAATTCCCAGAATTCCTGAGCTAACAGGACTGGAGGAATTTTGGGAGTTGGTCCACAAGTCTTAAAGCTGTCAGGTTTGAAGACCCTGACATATATAATACTACATACTAGCTACATAATATGCAGTATTAATAGTCTACTATATTATGATAGATAGATAGATAGATAGATAGATAGATGATAGATAGATAGATAGATAGATAGATAGATAGATAGATAGATAGATAGATAGATAGATAGATAGATAGATGATGGTAGATAGATAGATAGATAGATAGATAGATAGATAGATAGATAGATAGATGATAGATAGATAGATGATAGATAGATAGATAGATGATAGATAGATAGATAGATAGATAGATAGATAGATA
>NW_020717212.1:109131-126087 GCF_900518725.1 Notechis scutatus | reverse complement strand
AAAGCTGGCTGAGGAATTCTGGGAGTTGAAGTCCACAAGTCTTAAAGTTGCCAAGGTTGGACACCCCTGATTTAGATCATTTTATCTAAGAATTCATGAAAGCATCATCTCCTGAGGAATGGGCTGGGAGTGCTGGGTTCCAGCAAGCCTGTGGAAAGGAGAGAGAAACCTTGGAGGCTGCTATCCAAGATTATAAAACTATCCCCATCATCATTGAGAACAGAATGGGAGCCTGACTTAATCCAGATCCCTAATCTGGTGCAATCGTGCAGCTAAAGCGATTTCCAGGTCACTCCACCTATGTAGAGCAAGGTTGCAAAAGCAGAAAGAGATCACAAATACAACAATTCGGGCTTTATTTATCTGGAGATGCCCCACACACACTTCCTGTCCCCCTGCTGAAGATTTAGCTGGAAGTCCCACGCTCTTTAGTTTGGCCAAGGGGCAAAAACGAAACTGCCTTATCGGTGCAGGGGGGGACTAGTATCTTGCATTTAAGCAGAATTCGCCATTTCTTTCCAAGCCTGGGGCTCTTTCGCAGTGATAAAAGCAAAAAAACAAAGACAAAAAAACAAAAAGACTGGAGATGCCGGGGATCGAACCCGGGGCCTCATACATGCAAAGCATGCGCTCTACCACTGAGCTACATCCCCTCTCCGTCGCAACGTTTTCGAATAGGCATAGAAAAGGCGCAGATTCCGAGGACAAAAAATCAAATGCCTTTTAAATTATATTACATCCAAGTATCTCATCCTAGGACGTATCAATCAGAAGGGATCTCTCGTCCAGTCCTGTTCAAGGACTTCATATACCAATCGGGACAAATCAAGAGACATACTGGAATATCGTAAGATAAACTACAATGGAAAGCAGAACCGTACATTGACTTGGCTTTCATTGGTCTTTTAGTTTCATTCAATCCCTTTGGAAATTAGCTTTTATCAACCCTCGCGAAAAAGATCTATTTTTTTTATAAATGCAACGTCCTGTCTTTGCATGGGACGGACGCAGCTCTTTTTTGGAAAACTGGAGCGGCCCTGAAAAGGACCTTTTCCGCATCTCTTCCGTTCGCCCCCCTGATCCGATCTCCAAATTAGCCGCCGAAGCCGTATAGAGTCCGGCCTTGGCGCTTCAGGGCGTAGACCACATCCATGGCCGTGACCGTCTTCCTCTTGGCGTGCTCGGTGTAGGTCACCGCGTCGCGGATCACGTTCTCCAGGAAGACTTTCAGAACACCCCGAGTTTCTTCGTAGATGAGTCCCGAAATCCGCTTGACGCCCCCGCGCCGAGCCAGCCGGCGAATGGCGGGCTTGGTGATGCCCTGGATATTATCCCGAAGGACTTTCCTGTGTCTCTTGGCGCCACCTTTGCCCAAGCCTTTCCCGCCTTTGCCTCGGCCAGACATCCTTTCCAAACAGGAAACAACCCAACTGTCAAAACTGACTGGGAAATGGACTGATATACCACCGAATCGGACCAGAGGGAAAACTAAACCGGCAGCTTTTTCCCCGCCTTTTTCAGGTTGCCCGTAAAATAGCTTCACAAACAATCGAAATGCCTGTAAAAGAAGCGAAGGGCATGATGGTTCAAGAATTAGAGACACCTCGGCGTTTCTAATCAATATATTCTTTATTGGGAAATTAGGATCATTTGTCCAAAATATATGTCTGCATCAAAATCAAAGGACCGGCATCACAGTTAATTAATAAATAAAAAGCATTTACAATTTATATCCTTTATTGTCACTGAAAATTTCATAAAGATGGGAATATTCCCTGGAGTTCAGCTCTTAAGTGATTTCTTGGCCAATGCAAAAACAATTTGCCATTGATTTCTGAGATGTTTTTACAATTTAGCCTGAAAGCCTGCATTTCCTTGTATATCCCTGTAATAAGCAAGTCTGATTGCTTAGCTTTTTAAACTCATATTGTTGCCTCAAAACTCAGGTGCCCCATATTTGGCATGGAACTGATAACAACTTGATCCCTGAATTTGAGAAAGACACGTTTTACCTTCCCAAAGGGATTTGGGGTTGGTTTTTTTTTTTTTTGGCCTTCATGGAAATACAACCCACCAAGTAATTAAGGCAAAGCAAAAAGCATTTATTAAAGGGAGTCAAGTCTTTATGGGGGACAAAAATAAATGATACACACATTTGTGTATGTTATGTGTCAGAAAGCAAGTGATTAATCAATAAGACCCTGATTGCATGTAAGTCTTGAACTAATAGAAAACATGGGTTCTAGGTAACATTCCACAAGTGGCAAATATAGGGTTTCATTATTCTTTCCCAGCCAGATTTGAATCTTCCTTAAAATTTGCAAGGATATTTGAAGATTTTAAGAATAGCCTCTGTATTGTTTAGTGCTGTGTTGGAAGAATTATCCTTCTGGGTTCAGTTCCAATTCTGCCTTTTTAATATTTCCTAGGATATTTCATTTTTCTAGGTGAGGGGTGGGTGCTAACTTCCTAAAGCTGAAAAAGAGAAGTTTTCACATACCAAAAGAAATGGCCTTGATTAAGAAGAAAAATGCAAGTTTTCCTCAAGATAGAAAAGAGGCTTAGGCTTCGGCATTAAAAATGTTAATAACACTTTTTAAAACGCTAATAACACTATTTAAAGTGCTAAAATTCCAGGTAACAATATACTGTGATGAAATGTTACAAATAAGTCTGGATTTACACTATTTTCTTAGCAAGGTGAGCCAACTGTACTGTATTTATCTCACTCACCACTTTCAGGAAGTTTGTTCAACCAAGCTACACTTGTTTCTAATATTTTTATATCTTGTCTTTACAGTATACTAAGCTACCCAGAGTTGCCTTAGATAGTATAGTACTATGGGTAGCATAGAAATTTAATAAATAAAATGAACTAGCCTAGTATTGTCAGAATAATTTGGGGGCTCAGACTGGAGCCGGAGTTGCACAAGAAAAAAAAAGATCCAGACAGCTGTGAGGAAAGAAATTTTTTTGCTTCCTTTATGGACAGGCTGCAGAGAAATGGGGTGCAGTAGCAAAGTTTTATAGGAGAAACTTGTCCAGAATGTGGACATGTCTACCTGCTGAGTCTTGTGTTGTGTGTGTGTTGAACATATAGTTCTACTGGGACATTTAATTTAATTGTGTTTGCAGACCTTATCTTTCTATATGTGGATTAGGTTTGGGTAACTTATTTTAGGGTTTGAGGAAGTTTGCTAATTTGATTAACTTGGAGAGACTGATTCTCAGACTATTCTCTCACAATTCTTTTAACATTTTAAGAGAAGATGGAAATAGTATAGTTGGATATAAAACTTCTCTCAGTATGGATATCCTAGACCAGTGTTTTTCAATTTTGGTAAATCTAAGATGTGTGGGCTTCAACTCCCATAATTCCCCATGTTGAAGTTGAAGTCCAACCATCTTAAAATTAAAATTGGGAAAACACTCCTAGATTCCAGAATAGTGTACAGCAAAACTGTAGAAATACCCTTTCTAGAGTATTTCTAGAAAGTAAACCCAGTTTTCAGCTGCGGAGATATCAGAATTTAACTCAAATGTTTTGCCTATTTGAAGGATTCAAACGCTCATTCTTAACCATAATTTTTACTATCACACCTCATATTGCTATAGTGTTTTTAAAATTATACTAACGTATTTCACAGAAGAGGCTTTAACAGGATTCAGTGTGCTGCAAACTCTAAACTTGCACCTTGTCATCTTCATGTAGCATGTTTTTGAAATGGTGCAAAAATAGAAACATGCAAATTTTCACAATGCACTGAAGAATGGATGGAAAAAACTGATGGGATTTAGGAGATGGCCAAATTGGCCACTAATAAAGTTGCAAGTTAATGTTTTTCCTTTTGTGCCCCTTACACACTCCTTTCCTCTCCCTTCCCCCATTATCTGTATATTATGGTTGTCCCAAAGGTGCTTTTTCAGGAGGCAACTGGATATTTGTGCTTTCTTTTGAAGGCATTTTACTTCTCATCCAAGAAGCTTCTTCAGCTGACAGGACAGAAGGATATCTGTCAGAGCTGAAGAAACTTCTTGGAGAAGTAAAATTTCTTGTGATTGTAGGACTGTAACTTTGTCGCTTGTATCCTTACTATTTATATTGACTGTTTCCTAGTATGATTGTTGATTGTACCCTATGACTATCATTAAGTGTTGTATGTTATGATTCTTTATTCTTAACGAATGTACCTTTTCTTTATGTATACTTAGAGTATTTACACCAATCATGCTTGCCCAATAAAAATACTGTTCTATCCTAAATGCCTTCAACAGAAAAAAAAAAACAAAGTCCAGTTCTTTCTAGCAAGACATCTGGTGACACACTAACAAGTGCTTTAAAAATAGAAGTCTAGAAAAATCAGTGCACAACCCCTGTAAGAATTAAGTGTGATAGTGATTAGATCTGGAAAAATACAGGCAGGCACAAAAAAAAACACGAAACACATCCCAGCATGCTGAGTTTGCAAATTTTACTTTTACAAATCAGAAATCCTTCAACGGGTATTCAAATTAATGCTTTATCTTCAATTCACCTTAAGAGATTAAGGGGTGGGGGGAAGCTTGCCAAAAAAAAATAAAACAGTACCGAAGATCGACCTCAGACTTTTAGAAGGAAGTGAGCGGCTCTTAAAAGAGCCTTTGGGGTTGCGGATATGAGGTTGCGGATAGTCTTCCCTGCGGTCCACTCGAGAGCTAGCCTACTTGGAGCTGGTGTACTTGGTGACGGCTTTGGTCCCCTCGGAGACAGCGTGCTTGGCCAGCTCGCCGGGCAGCAGGAGGCGGACGGCCGTCTGGATCTCGCGGGAGGTGATGGTGGAGCGCTTGTTGTAGTGGGCCAGGCGGGAAGCCTCGGCCGCGATGCGCTCGAAGATGTCGTTGACGAAAGAGTTCATGATGCTCATGGCCTTGGAGGAGATGCCGGTGTCGGGGTGGACCTGCTTCAGCACCTTGTAGACGTAGATGGAGTAGCTCTCCTTGCGGGTCTTCCTGCGCTTCTTGTCACCCTTCTTCTGCGTCTTGGTGATGGCCTTCTTCGACCCCTTCTTGGGCACGGGCGCTGATTTCGCGGGCTCAGGCATCTTGACAGGCACCTTACCAATCGAAATATCGCACTGATGCCTCCGAGTCCCATATGCTCCTATTTATGAGAGCTTTATGCAAATAAAGTCTTCGGGTGTCTACTTCACTATTGGCTGCGCGAGGAATGGGCTGCGCGACCTTTTTTTTTCTTCAAATGCTGGGTTTCTATTGGCTAAGAAAACGTTTCTATTGGCTGTGCTGGAAAGTCGCCCTTTTATTGGTTGGTGGGAATTTAAATGGCTATCCAATGAATGCTTACCAATTTGAACTCCACCAAAGATAGGAGTAACAGAAAAATGCAGCCGTTAGCTAAAATAACCTGATATATGAGCTAGAATATTTTTTTTTCAGAGCTGCGAAATTCTCAAGGAGAAAGAGAATTTGTGGTTGAGATTGTCTCAAAGGTGCTTTTTTTCTTTCTTTCTTCTTTTTAAAAATACGTATTAATACATCTTTCTTTTATATCATGTGTATGTATTAATATATTTATTAAATATATTAAATATATATATTAAATATATTAATATATTTATGTGTACACACACACACACACAGAGGGGGGGGGTTGATGTCAAGGACCTTGGAATACTCATCTCTAATGATCTAAGTGCTAGAGCCCACTGTAACTACATAGCCAAAAAGGCATTAAGAGTTGTTAACCTAATCCTGTGTAGCTTTTTCTCTGATAATATTGCACTACTAACTAGAGCATACAAAACATTTGCTAGACCTATTCTCAAGTTCAGCTCATCCGTCTGGAACTCGCATTGCACAGTCGAGAGAGTCCAGAGATATTTCACAAGAAGAGTCCTTCACTCCTCTACCCGCAACAGAATACCTTATGCCATCAGGACTTGAAATTTTAGGTTTAGACAACCTAGAACTAGGCCACCTTTGGTCCAACTTAAGCAGTACATAAAATTATCCATTCCAATGTCCTACCCGTGAGCTTCAACCTCAACAATACACGAGCACAGAATAGATACAAACTCAGGGTAAACCGCACCAAACTCGATTGCAGGAAGTATGACTTCATTGAGTGGTCAATGTCTGGAACGCTCTACCTGACTCTGGGGTTTCTTCCCCCAACCTCAAAAAACTTTAACCTTAGACTGTCTACTGTTGACATTACCCCTTTCCTAAGAGGTCTGTAAGGGGTGTGCATAAGCACACCAGCGTGCCTACCGTCCCTGCCCTAATGTTCTTTTTTATTTGTATCCGTTTCATGTATTCATAATCAGAATTAGAATAGAATAGAATAGAATAGAATAGAATAGAATAGAATAGAATAGAATAGAATAGAATAGAATAGAATTCTTTATTGGCCAAGTGTGATTAGACACACAGGGAATTTGTCTTTGGTGCAAATACTCTGTTTACATAAAAGAAAAGATACATTCATCAAGAATCATCAGGTACAACACTTAATGATAGTCAAAGGGTACAATAAGCAATCAAATCATGCTAGGAAATAGTCAATATAAATCGTAAGGATACAAGCGACAAAGTTACAGTCCTATAGTCACAAGTGTTGGGTTGGTGATAAGGAGTGATGAGCAGATTAATAGTAATATCAATGCAGACTTTGTAAATAGTTGGACAGTGTTGAGGGAACTATTTGTTTAGCAGAGTGATGGCATTTGGGGGAAGAAACCTCCCTTGTGTCCAGTTGTTCTGGTGTGCAGGGCTCTATAGCATCGTTTTGAGGGCAGGAGTTGAAACAGTTTATGTCCAGGATGTGAGGGGTCTGTAGATATTTTCACAGCCCTCTCTTTGACTTGACAGGTCCTTCATGAAAAGGCAGGTTGGTAGCCATTGTTTTTTCTGCAGTCCTATCATGTTTATATTGTATATATGTTTATGCTGTAATGTTTATACTATCATCTAATACATGCTTGACAAAATAAACATAAAAAATTCCATCTCAATCTGAACAGTGTGTTGTCTGTACACAATTAGTTTTAAGTAGAAGTACAATATTAACAAAAATCATAATAGTAAGCATAACAAACGTATCAGTAAGAATCACAAAACAGTAATAACAATTAAGTTTATCTATCGTACAAAATTTTCAATGCAAAGGTTATTTTATCTTTTAGATCTTATTAAATTCTAAACTCTGATTCTATCAGTTAACCATGAATAAAAAGGTGCTTTTTCAAAAAGCAACTGGAGTGGTGTTTGTTTTTCCCCCTGAGGAAGAGAAAAATAAAATTAAAAAAAATTAGTCCACCTGCCTTTTGAAAAAGCACCTTTGAGACACTAACCTGGATGACGGAAAATCTCCATAGACATGTCTGAGGTTATGTTCTCCTAGTTAAAAGTGTTGATTCAGTCACGTTTTTCTTTGTCCATTTTTTGGATTGAATTTCCTTCAGCTTGACTCTTATCTATTCATAGATAAATGAATGGTTAAATGGGTACAGGTTTTCCTCGACTCATGACATAATTAAGCCAAAATTTATATTGCTAAGTGGGACATTTGTGAAGTCAGTTTTGTTCCATTTTACGACCTTTCTTGACACAGTTGTTCAGTGAATTGTGGCAGCCATTAAGTTAGGAACACAGCTGTGAAACTAATCCCCATTAACTTTGCTTCTCAGAAGATCGCTGCAACCGTCATAAATATGAACCAGTTGCCAAGCATACAAATTTGGATCACGTGACGATGGTCATAAGTCACTTTTTTTTTCAATACTGTTGTAACTTTGGTCACTAAATGAACTGTTGTAAGACGAGGACTACCTGTGCCCTCAAGGTCATCTATCAGGACATAGGAAGTGTGCTTTCACTGAGGCTTTTCCCCGAGATCAAGCCTCATCCTTCCTGCTTTGGACATATGGCAGTTCCCACAAGCACAGGGATAGGTTGAGGCCAGAGTCCTCCTACAACCTCACTTCCTTCTAGCACTGATGATGTTCTCTAGCTGGGTCATGAAACATCTGCAAGGAAACCACCCAGCCCAGAGACCCCCATGGGCAGTCCTTTTCTTCCTCCCCCTCCTCTCCCCAAACTCCATTTCCTTCAAGCACTGATGATGTTACCTAGTTGGGTCAAGAAACGTCTGCATAAAATAACCAAGCTCAAAGAACACCAAGCATCCTACAGTCCTTTTCTTCTTCTCTTTCCCCCTCCTCCTCCTCTCCATAAGTCCCTCTCCCTTCTAGCATTGATGATGTTACCTATGTGAGGAGTGTATCTATTTTGTGACTCAAAACTCAAGATGAAAAAGGGAGGATTTCCCTTTGAAGTAAGGAAATGCAGTATCAAACACTGATTAGGATGCTGACTGATCTTGGAATGTCTTTGAAACGCTGGGAGATATCACACTTTTTGGAATGCTTTTGAAATGCTAGATACCGGTTATGTATGTTATCTGCTAAGGAAGCGCCGGTTGTATAAGGTAATAAAATGTAACTTGTATCCTGAAAAACAAATTGTAAATCAAGCCATTTGTATACGGGGGGGGGGTTTCAATTTTAGGGTATAAAGATAGAACCTTTAAGCTTTGCTTTTCGTTCTCTCCTCAACTGCCAGAAGGAGGGGACCCATCTGCAGATGTTTTATTCCAATAAAGCCTTTTTCCTTGGATCAACTTTGAATCCTGGTGGTTTTTCTTAGCCACAATCTCACAATTTGGGGGCTCGTCCGGGATCCTCGACGGCGTCGACTGGAAAACGGGGACCAGGTAAGAGAGTGGCCACAACCTCCCATTGAGAGGCACCTCTCCCCGAATTCTGTCAGACTCCCGAGGTGACTGGGAAATCCAGACGATCCTTGGAAAAAGAACTGAGAAGAAATGCCGGCTGAGAGTGTGTGAGATTGATCTGAGTTGGGGACGCCCACACATCCTTTGACTGACTGCGGAAAGTCCAGGAGTGATCAGATCAGGTAAACTTTGTTTCCTTTCATTTGTAGCCAAAAGAGAGAGGTCCTTAAACTCCCTGGGGGAATCCAGCGTCTGCTGGAGGACTGGGCTTAGAAGTCTGAGAGAGAGGGGTCCTTAAACTCTCTGGGAGAATCCAGCGTCTGCTGGAGGACGGGACTGGTGAGTCAAGACTCTGGGAGTCTGAAAGAATAGAGATGGGAAAGGGACAAAGCGAGGCTCTGGGAGCCTGGAAGAAGTAGAAGATGGAGAAGGGACAAAGCGAGGCTCTGGGAGCCTGGAAGAAGCCTGTCTGGGACAGGGAAAATTTGACAATGGCAGAAAATCAATTCCGGTAGATTCGCCTCTGGGACAGCCACTCCTGAAGTGGTTCTCCCCGAATTTAAAGGAATTCACCAGACATCTCGAAAAGAAAAACATGATTTATCTTTGTCGAGATCGATGGCCAAAATACTCTTTGATTGATCCTAAATTCCCATATCACTGGAGTCCTGAGGGGGAAGCCAGTATCTATTGGATGACCAAATTGCGGGACTATATTCTCCAACACAAAATGACTACTCAAATTGCATGTGAAATTTGAAAGTCCCATCCCTCCAATTGAGGGTCAATACATGTCACAACAAAAAGACAATGAGAGTGAGACGGATGATTGGCTGCAGAATCCGCCGCCCGCAAATCCTAATTTGAATAACGCGCCCGCCAATGTTCCTATGGCACCATCGCCATTGCCGATGGCACAACCCCCTCCTCTGCCGCCCCTTTACCCGCGGCTGAGAAAAGAAGTAGAAGAATTAAAGAGAAGTGTTCAGGATTTTCCATTCAGAGAAAAACCTGAAGTGGATGCATTTCCTCTTAGGGAAGTTCCTAATAGGGTCAATGCTGCAGGCAACCCGGTGACAGTCTTTGTGGCTGTCCCCATAAAACCAGCCGAGTTGCGAGAATTAAAAAAGACTCTTCCAAAACTTCATGAAAATGCTTATGAGGTGGCTGAACAATTAGATCTATGGATGGGTCCGAATGATTACACTTATCAGGAGATGATGTACATTTTGGGACATTTGTTCACTCCTGAGGAGAGGAATCTCATTCAGACCTCGGCATGGAGAGCCTGGAACACCAGACACAATGGGCAACAAGGGGTGGAGGCAGGAGATCGAAAATTCCCAATAGCCGATCCAAATTGGGATCCAAACACTGCGGCTGGCAGAGCAAGTATGAGGGATATGAGAGAACTGATCATGGAGGGGATAAAATTGGCAGTCCCACAAGGGAAAAATTTAACTAAAGCCTTTGAAGTAAGTCAAGGCAAAGATGAATCCCCTGGAGATTATTGTACCAGGCTCCGAGAAAGTCTGGCCAAGTACTCAGGGGTAGATCCCAGCACGCCTGCTTTTGAATCCATGCTGAAAATGCAGTTCGTGACCGGGGCTTGGCCAGATATCCAAAAGAAAAATCAGAAAATGGATAATTGGGGAGCAGTGGGAATTGTTGATCTCCTGAAAGCAGCCCAACAAGTTTTTGTGAACAGAGACGCTGTAAAAACCAGACAGAAGTCACAAATGATGGTTGCAGTTGCACAAGCTGCAGCAAAGAATGAGGTGAAGAAAAGTGGGAATTTTGGGAAGGATCCGACTGGAGAAAGGAGAGAGAATTTTGGGGGATACCATCAGGGAAGTTTTCGGGGTAGAGGAAGAGGTTCCAGAGGAAGAGGCATGGGAATGAGACAACCTGGAATGGATAGCAGTTGCTTCAGGTGTGGGAAGGGAGACACTTTGCGCGCGAGTGTCCTACCTACCAACTGGGAAGAAAGGGGTTATGCATTGTATGAGGGAGGGCTGTTCTGGCTCCTTTAAGAGGACCTGCGGGGAGCCATTGGTAAACATTTTAGTGGGTCTTAACCGTCAGGAGCGGCTGTTCCTGATAGATACTGGCGCAAGCCGGACTTCTGTGTGTGATCCAATAGAAGGTGCGCATAAATCCAAGAAAGCGATAAAGGTGGTTGGGGTGAGTGGAAAATCACAGGATGTGAGTGTGTTTGAACAAATCAGGCTGGAGATGAATGAAGTGGAGACAGAAGCTGAAATATTGTATATTCCTGATTCTGGATTGAATTTGTTAGGAAGAGATGTGTTGCCTGTGTTTGGTATCCAATTATGGGATACCGGGAAGGGAGTAAGGATGTGGAAAATGACTGTGGAAGATGAGAGAGCAATTTCAGATGAGTTCTGGGCAGGAGGAGAGAGAAGGGGGAGAGAGGGGTTGCTGAAGGATGCCTTCTGGGCATGCCCCCTTGAGGAGAGAAGTAGGGACCTGTTTGCATTTGAATGGGATGATCCTGAGACTGGGAAAAAACAACAACTGAGGTGGACAGTGCTGCCCCAGGGCTATACTGAAAGTCCTTTGTTATTCGGACAGGCTTTGGAGGAAAAGTTAGTGTCTTTTGAGAGAGGGAAGGGAATCACATTGATTCAATATGTGGATGATTTGTTACTGACTGGAGAGAAAGAGGGGGAGGTTAGGGCGGCATCCGTGGCTTTGCTGAATTGGCTGAAGGAGCAAGGATTGACAGTTTCAAGGGAAAAGATCCAGTTTGTGGAAAAAAGGGTGAAATATTTAGGGCATTATATTCAGCAGGGGGTGAGGTCCTTGGATCCTGAAAGGGTGAAAGGGATCATGAGCCTGGCTCCCCCCAGAAATAAGACAGAAGTCAGGAAAGCGCTTGGATTGTTGGGGTATTGCAGAGCTTGGGTGGATCAATACACTGTGTTAGCTCAATTTTTGCACAGGAAGCTGGTAGGAGAAGGAGAGAGTATAGAATGGTTAAAAGGAGATGATGAGAGATGGGAGGTTTTGAAGAAGGCATTGTCATCCGCACCGGTTTTGGCTTTGCCCAATTTGAAGCTCCCATTTCATCTGTATGTGTCAGCAGCACAGGGAACGGCACTAGGGGTGTTGGCACAGAAGAGGGGGGGGCAATACCAGCCCATCGCTTTTCTGAGCAAAACTCTGGAGCCAGTGGTGAGAGGATGGCCAGTGTGTGTGCAAGCTGTGGCTGCTACAGCTATGTTGGTGGTAGAGAGCAGGAAGTTAACCTTTGGGGGGGGGGGGCTTGTTGTGCATTCACCCCACCAGGTTACTTCTGTGCTAAGTCAGTTGGCAACAACTTGGATGACAGAAGGGCGGATTCTCAAATATGAAACCATTTTGAGAACCAGCCCAGATGTGGTGATTGGGACAGATAGGAATTTGAATCCAGCAGAATTTTTAGAAGGAAGAAGGCAGGAGTGGGAAGCTGAGGACCATGATTGTTTATTGCAAGTAGATTTGATGACAAAGGTGAGGGAGGATCTGGAAGAGACTCCTCTGAAGGACGGGGAAAGATGGTTTGTGGATGGATCAAGTAGAGTGGAGGAAGGAAAGAGGAAATCAGGATTCGCAGTTGTGACAGGAACAGGGGAGGTCATAGAAAAGGGCTCCCTTCCTTCTTCATGGTCTGCGCAGAAATGCGAGTTGTTTGCTTTGAAGAGGGCTCTGGAGTTAGCTGAAGGGATTGATGTGACAATCTGGACTGATTCCAAATACGCCTGGGGTGTAGTCCACACCTTTGGTAAGATCTGGCAGGAAAGGGGATTCATCAAGGCTGATGGGAAACAAGTTGAGCAATTGCAACTTGTGGAACAGGCCTTGGAGGCTCTGCAACTGCCAGGCCGAGTGGCAATAGTACATGTGAATGCTCATCAGAAAGGAAACACCCCAGAGGTAGTTGGGAACAGGTGGGCAGACAAGTGGGCAAAAGAAGCTGCAGGGGAGATAGAGCTGGTGATGGTATCAATTCCCTTGCTAGAAGTGGAAGAGGATGAGGAATGGAAACCTGAAGGAAAAGAGAAAGATGATTTGGAAAGAGAAGAGTGTACATTAACTGAGGATGGGTGGAGAACCTCAGAGGGGGTGAAGGTAGTTCCGGTGAACACAATGAGAGGAATTTTGGAAAATATTAGAATGTGCAGAAAGGAATAGATTAACCCTTGCAATTAAAGAGAAGGAGAAAACTGAATAGCATAAGATATGAGAACTATTTTATCGATGGCTGGAGAAATATGAAAGCTAGAAATAGCTAATGGACTAGTGAAATATAAAAAATATGTTAATAGAATTAAACATGTTAAGAAGAGGAGTGTTATAGTAATAGAGATATTATGTATATCAACAAGAATAAGAACAGAGAATTAATGCTAAAGTAATGAACATGGATTTAAATATTTGTATTTGTACCCAGATGACACACCGTTAAATGGAAGACGAATTGTATGTACTTTAAATAAATAAAAAACATTTACTAAAAAAATAATAAAGACATGGTGGGGAGGGCACCTCAAGCATCCAGTCGATGGGCTGCAGGTCTTGAAAACCAAGTCAGCAAGATTCCAGGTGGTTCATCTAATGCAGGGGCCTCAGATCTTTCCTTAACTCTGCTAAACTCTGACTTCAACTCCCAGAATTCTCCAGCCAGCTAAGTCCCGCCCCTTTCCACATGGCTGTCAGATAGCTAAAAAGGGGCGGAGCTTTGAATGGTTGGTCACAGGTGCCATCTTGACATCTCCGACAACTTTCTCGATCTCAGCCAGCCACACTGTTAGTGGAAATCTTGCAGCACAGAGAAACATGAATGTCATCCATATTTATTGATTAGATTTATGCCAGACAATAAATTTTGCATAAGAGCACAAATGCCCCTCCCCAATAATAATCCTCCAAGGTAGGTAGATTCCCTTCCAAATTATTTCCAAATGCAATTTCCAGGCAGTGGGAAGACTTTGTGCCAATCACCAGGAGACTCAATCAATCAATCAATCAATCAGAATAGAGCTGGAAGGGACCTTGGAGGTCTTCCAGTCCAGCCCCCTGCTCAAGCAGGAGAGAGCCTAGACCATTTTAGACAAAATGGCTGTCCAATCTCTTCTTAAAAACTTCCAGTGATGAAGCACCCACAACTTCTGGTGGCAAACTGTTCCACTGGTTAATTGTCTTCACTGTTAGGAAATTTCTGCTTAATTCCAGGTTGAATCTCTCCTTGATCAGTTTGATCATCCATTGTTTCTTGCCTTCAGATGCTTTGGAAAATAGGTGAACATCCTCTTCTTTGGGGCAGCTCTTCAAATATTGGAAGATTGCTATCATGTCACCCCCTATTCCTTCTTTTCTCTGGGCTGGCCAAACCCAAATCCTCCAACGGTTCATATGTTTTAGTCTCCAGGCCTTTAATCATCTTAGTTGCTCTTCTCTGCACTTTTTCAAAAGTCTCAACATCTTTTTTGTAACTTGGTGACCAAAACTGGATGCAGTACTCCAGGTGTGGCCTTACTAAGGCATTATGAAGCAGTACTAATACTTCAGGTGATTTTGATTCAATGCCTCTGTTTATACAACATAGGATTGTATTAGCTATTTTGGCTGCCGCCGCACGCAGCTGGCTCATGTTTAAGGGATTATCAACTAGGATTCCAAGGCTCATCCTATATGTATTGTTTTTGAGCCGGTTTCATCCAATCTATATTTGTACCTTTGATTTTTTTTTTCCCCCTGCCTGAGTATAAAACTTTGCTTTTCTCCACATTGAAATTCATTTTGTTGGATAGAGCTCATTGTTCAAGTCTGTCGGGATCTTTTTGGATCCTGAGTTTGTCTTCTGGGGTTTTGGCTATTCCTGCCAGTTTAGTGCCATCTGCAAATTTGATGAGTTCCCCTTCTATTCCTTCATCAAAGTCATTTATGAAGATATTGAAGAGTACACTGGCCCCAAGACAGAAACTTGTGGTACCTCACTGCTTACTTCCCTCCATTTAGATGTAGTACCGTTAAGGACTACTCGTTGAGTACAATTTGACAGCCAGTTACAAATCCATCTGGTGGTGGTGCTGCTGTCTATCCCACATCTTAGTCCCACTTTAGTCATGAGGGTGAGTTCTAGATCCAGGGGTGGGATTCTACCAGTTCGCACCTATTCGCTAGAACCGGTTGTTAACAATCTAAGCAGTTTGGAGAACCAGTTGTTAGAAGAAATTACTGGCCTAATCCTGTAAGGAAGGCAGGAAGGAAACATTCTGTTGTTGCTTACAAAAACTGCCTCTCCGCTAACCCTTATTACATTATTGGCAGGACTAGACTTCCTGTCTCTGGAATTTCTCTGGAGTTTTTTTCCCCCTCCTTTGCTGCTACTTTGCTTGTGTGGAGGGACCATTCAAAGTTACAATGGCGCTGAAAAAAGTGACTTATGACCCTTTTTCACACTTACGACTGTTGCAGCATCCCCACAATCATGAGAGGCCAGGCGAGGAGATGCATGCCTCGATTTGAATGATATTGAGTTGGCCACACCCAGCCAATAACATGACCACCAAGCCATGTCCCCCCAGTCACATGACCACCAAGCCACACCCACCAACTAAACCATGCCCACAGAACTGGTTGTTTAAAAAATTGAATCCCACCCCTGTCTAGACCCACCTAGGCATGAGAGCTGGTTGGGTGACTTTGGGCCAATCATTCTCTTTCTCACCTCACCTCACAGGGTGGTTATTGTGTGGAAAATAGAACCAGGAATGGTTATTATGTACTTTTGCCTCTTTTAAGTATCTTATGGTAGGAAGTTAGCACCCACCCCTCTTCTAGAAAATTGAAGTATCCTGGGAAATATTAAAAAGGCAGAATATTTCCCCTAAGAAGAGTAGTAACTCAGAAGTTGAAACTCACCCTCAGAAGCAGAAGCTCACCCCCACCTTTGTTAATGGGTGGGCCATTAAGGCCTGGGCCAGAATACTTTACATAACAAAGATCTCCAGGTAAAGCTATAGCAATTGCTCAAAAGCCCTGTCAGTGCATCATCATCCAGCAAGGCTCAACCAAGCCTGGAACTCAGGACAGCTTATAGAGTTGCCCCTGCATGGCCCCATGGGAGTCTGACAACTAATCAGAATACAAGCTCCAATTCACATCCCAACAAAGGTTATAAAACCCAGGCACTCTCAGAAACTCAGCCATTTTTTGATCTCTTCCTTCACCTTGGAGCATGTGATCATCCTTTTCACTATGGAGCTCCAGGCCTTGTGGTCCTGTCCACCATTAAACCTTCCAAACAGCCTCCATGTTTCCAGTGTCTTTTTCCCCACTTGGAACTCAACCTAGAAGGATTTTTCTTCCAACAATAACAATTAGACCTCTGCAATTCACAAAAAGTGTGATAGAAGAATTGAGTTAGAAAATACATGGAAAATAATCCAGAGGAAGGACAAAAAGTTTCTATCTTTCTTTTCTGGGTTTGGAGACAGGATGAAAAACTATTTTTCCCTTATTTCCCCAAGCTGATGCAGTTACATCCTTCCAATGTCTGATTAATGGGCTTTGGAGTACAATTGTTCTCTCTGGAGCCATGGTGAGTGTTACTTCCGTTTTTTGCTCTGTGCCCTTGGCTATAAGAAACTATGATTTAGCTTGATTTATATTTATTTATTAAATTTATTTGCTGCTGTTGAAAGGTGTCAAAATGCCTTTCTTTCAAGGATTCGATTTTCCCGCTGGGAGAGCTCCGGCGCAAGGATACGGACAACTGCTTGAAAGCTGGATCTTTTTATTTTTCAGGAAGGCGGAGAACAGCGAGAAGTCTGCATTCCTGAGCTAGCTAGCTTCCCATGGTAAGTCCCTAGTTTTTTATACCCTTTTCTCCCTTTGTAAGTTGATTTTGTGTGTTTGTATTTGTGCCTAATGTTTCAAATCCTGTTTGAGTTTGTCTTTATTTCCCCCGGAGGGCAAACTCCGCAGGGTGGCCAGATTGTATTATTGGTTTTCTGTAATCTCTTTTAGCTTTAAGATAGTTTTTCATATTTGTTCTGTGGCAATCTCCTGTCTGTCCCTTTTGTAATTTATATTTTGTGTCTTTTGTCCGTTTGTTTTGCTTATTTGGTATGTCCTGTGTTTGTAAGGGTTTTCTA
>NW_020717212.1:51088-93135 GCF_900518725.1 Notechis scutatus | reverse complement strand
AAGTATAGTTTACTAAGTATTAGCCCAAACATTATTTCAAAATAATTCAGGCATGATATTCCCCTCAGAAAAAAAAATCGGGGCCGGCCAAAGAAATCGCCCGCCCGCCCACCGTGCGCGCCCGCCGCGCGCTCCCGCCCGCCCCTCGCACCGACCGCCGCGCGCGCCCGCCGCTCGCCCGCCCCTCGCACCGACCGCCGCTCGCACCGACCGCCGCTCGCACCGACCGCCGCTCGCACCGCCCAACGCTCGCCCGCCACTCGCACCAACCGCCGCTCGCACCGACCGCCGCGCGCACGCGCCCGCCCACCCGCACCGACCGCCGCTCACACCGACCGCCGCGCGCGCCCGCCGCTCGCACCGCCCGGGCGATTCCGAAAAAAATCGGAATTCCGATTTTAATCGGAAAAATATCATGCCTGCTTTGGGCCCAATCACTAGGAGACGGTGTGTTCTAGTCCCGCCTTAAGTATGAAAGCTGGCTGGGTGACTTTGGGCCCAATCACTAGGAGACGGGGAGTTCTAGTCCTGCCTTAAGTATGAAAGCTGGCTGGGTGACTGGGCCCAATCACTAGGAGATGGTGAGTTCTAGACCCGCCTAAGGCATGAAAGCTAACTAGGTGACTTTGAGCCAGTATCGCTCTCTCAGCCCAACCTACCTTACAGGGTTGTGGTTGGGAAAATAATAGGAGGGAGTATTAGGCCTATTCACCTTGAGTTATATGTGGGAAAAAGAGGTGGAATAAAAATCTAAAGGAAAAAGCCGGCTTCCGGTTTGAAGTCTCTTCGGCAACAGACAGAAATCCGTGTTTGTGTGCGGTTTCGGTCTGGGCTCGCCGCTGGAGCGCCCCGAGCCTGCTGGTTTCGGGGCTAAGCCACCCCGTAGAGGTGGTGAAGAGGGGGGAGACTGCCAGCAGGGTCGAGGAGAGCCACATCTCTCCTCCCCAGCTGGCCATTACTCCCTTTCCCGAAGGCGGTAGGAGCGGTGGTCAGAAATGGCCACCTCAAAGAAGAACTCGACCGGAAAAGAATGTGCAGGAGGAAGATAAGAAGTGAAAGTTTTGGCTGACCGGGTTAAATTGTAAAAGCAACAACTAAGGTACCCTGGAATTTAAACTTACAAAAAAATAACATCGCTCCCAAAGAAGAGTCGGAAGCAACGAAGGAAAGTGAAAAGGGAAAGGTTTTTTTTTTCCCCTCTCTCTCCTTCCCTATACTGACAACTAAGAGACTTAAATAAGAAATTGGAAAAATCCGCTTTGACATTAACAGGCAATTAAGCTGAAAATAAAATGTCAAAGGGATAACAAAGATTTCTGAACACTAAAACATTTTTTTCATAAGCAGGAAGGGAGAGAAAAAGAATAAGGGCAGGATCTGGAAGAGGGAGGAGACTGTCTGGAATTAAAAAGAATCTACAGTAAAACTTCAAGACTTCTAAAAGATACATCTTAACTGAAATTTGCAACTAAATAGTAACCCCAGGAAGAGAAAGTGGAAAAACAAGAGCAAAAAGAAACAGCTTGCGTATATTTGGATTATTTGGTGATCTTTGGATTCTTGGTTATTATATTTGAATGACTAAAATTAATCGGGTGGTTGTTTAAAAATTTATACAATGGCACTACTTCTGGATGAATTGAAAATGGAACTTAAAAAGTACAAAGAAGATGCACAAGAAGGGAAGAGTTCTTTTGGCTTCGTTTTTCAATTCTTAGAAATGGAGATTTGGAACTATGACAAACAACAAGACTGCAAAACAAGAAGACTGGGACAAAGAAGAAGCCATCTTTAATGAACAAGTAATTCTATGTGGGGAAGAAAAAGGAAAGGGGGGAAAGAGAATGGAGAATTTAAGACTTAAAAAAACAACCAAAGAAAAGAAAAATAATTTGAAAAATAAGTATAATACTGGAAAGCAACAGAAAAGGGGAATACAGAAGAGAGAAATAGAGGTAGAGAGACAAGGGGGTAAAAAGGGGAGAGAGAAGAAAAGAGGGAAGAAGGAAAGGATAAGTTACAAAGGACCGGAACAAGATATAGAGAAACAGGACCTATTTAGAGATAATGGGTGAAAATTTAACTGAAAAAAGGATTCTGTAAAGGTACATAAGATTGTATTGTTATATTAGTAATAGAAATAACTTTAGAAAATTGGAAACAATGTATGATTAAAATGAGGGATAAAATAGTTAGTGTAATTTAGTGAAATGTTTGTGAATAAAATAAGTGAAATAAAATAAATGAGAAAATTGAATTAGGAAGGAACGGGAACATTTTAATTAGTTAATGTTTTATAAAATATAAGTGAGGGGGGGGAATTAATTATGGAAAGCTTATAATTGTCCCCATAGAAGTATGATATTTAATTGAAAAGTAATGTTAAAGAAGTTAAGATTTTAATGAATATTAATATTAATGATAGAATTGAATTGGAATGGAATGTGTTGTTTTAATTACATATATTTATATATTTTTTCTTTTTTTAAGAATTAGTGTGTATTTTAAGAATGTACCAAGCAGAATCCGAATGGAAGTTATGTATTATATTGAATGTTATAACTTTAGGGTATATATTGAAGCTTAAATAAGAGTTAAATGAATAAACTTAAAAGATATAAAGGCGTCATACTCCAATCAGTAACTACAGGAGAAATTTTGTTTAATGAGAAAAGATAATTGAAACAGGACAGACAAAAAATATAAATATAATGATTTGAATTGAGATGAGATAATTAAAATAAAATTGAGAAAATTAAAAGAGGGGAGAAGCTATGCAGAAAATGTAAAGCAGTAATAAGATATGGAATAGAACATAAAAATGAGCATGAAGTTGAATTTGTGTCTGTACGAAAAAATGTAACCTGGGATTATGCTACTTTCAAAAAAGATGTTTTATTTGTATTTTTGTGTGTGTGTGAAAGCTCAAAAATAAAATTTACCAAAAAAAAATAAAATCTAAAGGAAAAAGCCCATCTCTAATATAGGTTTATACAGGAGGAAGGTGGGAGGGAAGATAGAAAAGAGGAAGGAAAGAAGGGAGGGTAGGAGGAAGAAGGAAGGGAGGGAAGGATTGCTTGAAACCCACGTTCCAAGGACCTGGGGCTCAAGAGAATTCTAGCCTGTGGGAATTCTTCCCAGTGATTGACGTTTAGCATCCTGCCAATCACCTCTTTCCCTCCTGGGAATATGGAGGCCTTCAGATCACTCCCACGAGTGCACATCGCCTTGTCCATTTGAAACCATTCCTTTGACACCCACTTACTTCTACAACTCATATCTAGGAGTGCAGGGGGCTCAAGAGACCAACCTGTCTTGTCTGCTTTCTGTACAGAAAGAGAAGGCATTCAACTCAGCGACCGCTAGCTAAGACAGAAAAGGCAAGCCTCCATGTTCAGGAGCAGTCTTCTGAAAACTAGAGGACAGTGACACGAGGAGTGATTTTTTTCCATTGCTCACGTACTCCTAAAGTGTTCCTCACGATTCGGGGGACTTTGGTCGGCAACCACTCCTTTTCCTCTTTTTCTTCTTCTACTGAGCTGTATGAATCTGAGAATTCCTCGGTGCATATTTCGGATTTTGGCTTTGCAGTGGTCATCCAGTGAGGCTTTGATTGAACAAGAAGAAGGGAAAAAATCTGAGTTTTGAGTTGAAGGAAGAGCAAAGAATATTCCAGATGGTTAGCTTAGGCAGCTTTGAAGCACAGAGTTACAGACTAAGATGGTGTTTCTAAGTCTCTGTAACTTTAAAAGGGGTGGACCAACTCCCAGAATTCCCCAGCCAGCCATTTTGGCTGGGGAATTCGGGTCCATCCATCTTAAATCAAACTGACCAGAGAATTCTCGGACTTGAAGTCCACCCATCTTAAAGTTGCTGGCTCCATGTTGAGTGGGGAATTCTGGGAGTCAAAGTCCACCCATCAAGATCTACTACTTCCATTTACTTTGGACCCATTCCAATTTGCATATAGGAGTAACAGATCAACTGATGATGCTACGTCCATTGCTGTCCATACTGTATTGAATCATTTGGAACAACAGGGAACATACGCAAGGCTGTTATTTGTGGATTATAGTTCTGCCTTTAACACCATTCTACCCAATAGGTTGCTTTTAAAATGTCCAATTTGGGTATCAATCAGAGGATTTGTTTGTGGATAAAGGACTTCCTGACAGATAGGCCAGTCAATAAGGATGGAATCTCACCATTCTTCTATCCTGATACTAAGCACAGGAGCCCCCCAGGTTTGTCTACGAAGCCCCTTCCTTTATTCTCTGTACACACATGACTGCACCCCATTGTATAATAACACCAGTGCAATTATCAAATTTGCGGATGACACAACAGTGTTGGGGCTCATTAATAAGAACAATGAGTCTGCTTATAGAAAAGAAGTACAAGTGCTGACACTGTAGCGTAAGGAAAATAATCTTACACTTAACACGAAAAAAAAAAAAAACCTAAAGAACTTATAATTGACTTCAGGAGGAAGAGAGATGTACATTTACCATTGTACGTAAATGGTGAGGAGGAGGTGGAGAGGGTTGGTAGTTTTAAATTTCTGGGCACTTCTATCTCAGAGGATCTCCTCTCATGGACTATGAATGCTAACATGCTTGTGAAGAAGGCACAGAAGAAGAGGCTGCACTTCCTGAGAATGCTCAGGGAGATCAATCTATCTCAGCACCTACTTCTGTCCTACTACCGCAACACCATTGAGAGTGTCCTGACATGCGGCATCCTTGCATGGTACGGGAGCAGCTCTGTAGCGGACAAAAAGGCCCTACAGAGAATCATTAAAACTGCCCAGAATATCATTGGGCTCCAGCTACCAGCCCTGGAAGGTATCTTTGCACCTCGCTGTTTGAGGAAGTTGCACAACATTCTCGGAGACTCTTCCCATCCTGCTTACAATCTTTGTGAAGTTGTTGCCTTCTGGCAGAAGATACAGAACAATTAAAACTCGGACCGCATGTTTTCTGAACGGTTTTTATCCCAGAGCCATAATTGCACTTCACAATGAACTTAAGGACCACCATCAGTCAGCCGTTGGGGCAGTACTACTTGGTCTGTTGTGAGGATGCTTCTGTGTTTTAGGGGGTGGAGAATTTTGGAGGCTGGGAGTGTGTTTGGGGATTGTCGTGTGTGTGTGTGTGTGCGCGCACGCGCACCCGCGCACACACACATTGGGTCTGGTCTCTGGATGTTATGTGAATTTCGTTGTATATATATATGCTGTGTATATAGATACAATGACAATAAAGTATCATCATCATTATTAAAGATGAATCGGGAATTCTTCGACTTGACGGGCATCCATTTTAAAACAGGCTGGCTGGGGGATTCTTGTAACATGATGAGTGGCAAATAAATTTACTAAATAATAATAATATGGACTTAATTTTAAAAATTGCAGACTTTTGTTTAGTTAACATGGTTGCTCTTAAATGGGTACAGTACACAGCTGCTGTTTAACAAGGCCAAGGAGAATATATTATCACCTCCCTATTTCTAATCCCTGCCAACAGGACCGGGGGGGGGGGAATGCCAACCCCTCCCTCAAGAGGCTCTATAACACCCCCCTCCCAAGATCACCCACCTTGGGAGGGATGTATTCACAAGGAGATTCGAAAACATCTCCAGATCTGGAACCTTCGTAGGGCTTCTCTCCTGTAGCAACCTGGAGAATCTTTAATTTCTGCGGGAGGAAAAAATGGAGGAGGTGAAGGAGGAGTTGCGTGAGTCAGCAAGGAGTGAAGTCACCTTGTCCCGGCAGGTGAAGCTGTCCTTGGACTCACCTGCTTCAGGGCTTCTAGCTCTTGGCAGACTTCATGATTTTTTTCCAGTGCCTCTTTCATCTTTCCAAGCTCTTCATCCTGCTCGCAGAAAGGGGAGAACGCATGAGACAAAGAGAGGGAGGGATGGAGCAACAGAAGTTTGGGGCGCCATTGTGGTCTCAAGTTGAGGACCACCACCCCGGTATTTTCCCCTGTCCTCGACGTAACCTAAATCAGACAGTCAGAAGACATGACCGAAAATTCTTTTAATTTCACGACAGATAGGATAGATTGAACCATAAGTTTCAATGGGGGAAAAAAATGTGACCCTAGACCAGGTCAAGTCCCAAAACGCCAGGGAATTTCTAGAAGCATAGCCCTCTGACAAATCAGCCATCAATAGACACCTTAACCACATCTACAGACTCTGCAAAAAAGGATTGTAGAAAGTTAGCAACCCACCCCTCTCCTAGAAGAATGAAATATTTTGGAGAAATATTAAAAAGTATATTTTCCTAAAGGAGAAATATGCTCTTGGAGAGTAGCCCCATCAGGATTCTGGCAGTTACCCAAATTAAATCCTGAGTCTTGAGCCAAACTTCCAAAACTTCAAAAGGACTTATTGGGAGTTAACATGTCCGGCACTGCCCGGGTGCAGCCGACTCTGAGACCCATCATTCCTTGTCACCTTTGACCCTGGTTTCCCCTCCTCCCACCCCCCTGGGTGTATCATAATTCATATTCTCCAGTGGGACACCTCCATAGCCCAGAGCCATCAATCATGTTCTCCCGTTGGAATTTTGCGGGGCAGAAACTTCAGTCACCTAGTTACTATCTTTGAAAAGCTATGTATGGAATGCACTTTCGGTTTCCAAGTTGCCGCACTGCTCTTTCAAACCCCTTCTTTCCCCCACTCCCTTTCTGTTGGCAACTCTAAAAAGACCATAGAAATATTTTATGAGTTGACCCCCTCTCCTTTCTTAATAGCCCACAGCAGGACTGGGCCAGCCCTTCTACAAGACCTTGATGATGGGATTAGCCCTTAGTCAAGATCCAACCCAGGACAAAGCCATTAAGACACAATAGGGATTGGCCCAACACCCTTTCAGAACACAAGCCTCTTCGTTACATTGCATCAGCCCAAGGTTCAACCAAACTTGACTCAGACAAACATGACCCCACATGGCCCCATGGGAGTCTGACTACAGCCAATAGAATACATGTTCTTGCACAGGAACAAGAAGCTCAAGTGCAAAGCCCAAGAGAGGATATAAATAGCTCTCTTAGCTCCATGTGGTCATCTGCACCAGAACAATGTGCTTCACGGTTCAGCTCCATTAAACCATCTTTCCAAGCAGCCTCCACGTTTCCAGTGTCTTTTCTCCCTGCTTGGAACTGAACCAGATGGATATTTCTTCCAACACAATCAATCACAGCCCACAAGAGAGAGAAAACAACAACCCAGCACCTCTCCACCAGCGATCCGCACCCAGCTCAGCATAGATTAACTCCCAAGGTTCACTTCAGACCGAGGATTAAACAAAAAATACCCCCATCAAGAAACTGCCAAAGAGGGGGGGGGGGGGGTTCTTCGACACACCCTAACCGGGTTTACTAGATGCAAATAGAAATACATACTATTTCCACTGCAAGGAAGATAAAGCAGGAACGGTTAAATTGAATACTTTATTCAAAGAGGAAAATGTGTTTTTATTTGGATATCACTTTTGGAATCTGTGCTTGCGAAGAAGAAGAAAAAAAGGAAACTTTGATTTTGGTTTTGTTGAAAAGAAAGACCTGGTGTTATAGAAATGGCTCATTGTGTACTAATATGTAAAAGCAAAAAGTTGAGGCTGGGGTGTATTTATCTTAACAATCAACCGATAGAACAGAAATTGCCTTTGGAAGCTGTGGGAGCTCCATCACTGGAGGATTTCAAGAAGAGACTGGACTGCCCCCATCTGTCAGAAATGCTGTAGGGTTTCCTGCATTTTGGGAGAGGGGGTTGGACTTGATGACCTACAAGGTCCCTTCCAACTCTTCTCATCTGTAATTTTGTACTGTGCTAGGAGGAGTTGGAAGTCAAAGCCCCCTTTTCTTTCTTTTTCTCTTCCCTCTTGTATTTCACACCCCTTTTCCCCATTCCCTTTCCTTCCCTTAATTTCCTGTTATCTTTTCTTCTTTTGTATTTTATACAATAATAAAAAAGAAAGAAACTGCCAAAGAGCCATCAATAAACAGCCCAACCCAAGGAATGCCTAAGGTCACCTCCACCCACCCACCCTGACAAGGCAAATCACCAGAATACAAACTGACAGCAAACAGCATTTCTTAATAGCACTGATGGTGTTACCTAGTTGGGTCATGAAACGTCTGCAAGAAAACAAGCAAGCTGGGCATGGTTAGCCTAGTGAAGAGAAGGCCCGGGGGGGGGGGGGGGGGTAGGATAGCAATTTTCCAATATTTGAGGGATTCCCACAGAGAGGAGAAGGGGTCAAGCTATTTTCCAAGGCACCCGAAGGCCGGAGAAGGAACAATGGATGGAAACTGATCCAGGAGAGATTCAACCTAGAAATAAGGAGACTTTTTCTGACCATGAGAACCATCAACCCATTGAACAGAAGTTGCCTTCAGAAGTTGTGGGAGCTTCACCTTTGGAAGCTTTCAAGAAGAGATTGGGGTGCCATCTGTCAGAAACGGTGTAAGGTGTCCTGTTTGTGCGGGGGGGGGGGGGGGGTTGGACTGAATGACCTATAAGGTCCCTTCCAACTCTGTTAATCTGTTAAAGGCTCAGAGAGCAAGCACCAAGGGCCCCTCCAGAGCCCTCCACGGTGGCTGGTCTCTTTCTTTCTTTCCCTTTCTTCCACCAGCAAGGAATCCTCAGGCCGCCTGGATCCTGTTGGTCTGAAACCCTGCCAAGCTTCCCCCCCCCCCCCCCGATTGAAGGCCCCCCCTCCCCCTCTCCTCTTACCTGGAATTGTAGGCGATCCAGAAGCCGCTGCTCCCTTTCGGAAGTCGAGGTGGTTTTGTCGCCTTTCTCCTGTTGCTGGACTTGGCTGAGCAGGTAGAGAATCTGTCAAAGGGACAGGAAAGAAGAGTTGGCAGCGACTGGAGAGAAGGCGAAGCCAACCAGGAACTGGGAGTCCCATGATCCACAGCTTCCCCCCTACAGAAGTTGAGCTCCAAGCCAGCTTTGGAGTTTTGTCCTTAAGGCTGCCAGACTCACTTAGAAAAGGGGAAGCCGGATTCACTTAACCACAACATTCCCGTGACTTAATAATTACAATTATCTTGACCTCCTTTTAATGATCTAATAATCCCTTGTGGGGTGGAGGAGCCTGGGCAACTGAATGGAGCTGAGTGTTTACTGGCCGGATGCCCTTCCTGTCGCCAGCGCGGAGTTTTGTTCAGCAGATAGATATATTCTCATTGTGTGCCCAGAGAGAGAGAAATATCTGCCTCTACCTAGGATCGAACTCACAGCCTCCGGATTGTGAGGCGAGAGCTCCTGCTCTAGGCCGCTGCACCACTCGATTTAATAATCACAATCGAGCCCCCAAATTCAGGTGAGTAAATGCTGCCTGAATCTTAGCCCCCTTTTACGACTTCCCCCTCACGCTTGTTCACTTTCGAATCCCCACAGTTGGTTAAATGATTGTCAAGGCTTCTTAACCGAATACGGCTTCTGAGTTTGCTTCTCTGAAGGTTGCCGTGTGAATCCCCGGGACATGCAACCGTCATAAATGCGAGTCAGTTGTCGAGCGTCCAGATTTTGATTACCATACTTGACCACAGAGATGCTGTAACGGTTGGTAAGTGTGGGGGGGAAAAAAGAGCCCTACGGTGTCACCGTAACTTTGAACGGCCACTAAAAGGGATGGTTGTTAAATCAAGAGCGGCAGCTGCAGTGATTCACTTAACAACTTGAGACGAGAAAAGTCACGAACAGGACGAAGCTCAATTTGATTGTCCTGCTTAGCAACGGAAACCTGGGACTGAATCATGCTCATAAGGCGAGGACCACCTGGTATATCCTGATTTCCAATCCATCATTTTTGTGGGTTCACCGAGTGGTGCGGTGGCCTAGAGGTGGAGTTCTCGCCTCACAATCAGGAGGCTGTGAGTTCGATCCTAGGTAGAGAGATATATTTCTCTCTCTATGGGCACACAGAGAATATATCTGCTGAACAAAACTCCGCATTGGTGAAAGGAAGGGCATCCGGCAAGTAAATCCTCGGCTCCATTCAGTGGCCCTGACTCCACCCCGCAAGGGATTATGGGGGTCATTACAAGATTATTTTTGTCGGACCACCGCACTACCTAATAATGCAGCATTTCTACAGAAGGGAGGGTGGGGTTTTAAGGCCAGGCCGCACCTTCTCTTGATATTCCTGCTCAACCTGGACCAGCCTCCTCTCCTGTTCAGCCTCTGTGTCTGCAGCCTCCTTCCGCTCTTCCTGAAGCATCTTATGGATGTCGACGCAGTTGGCTTTGCTCTGCTGAAGGTGGCTTTCAAGTTTCCCAATTTCCACGTTAGAGGCAACTAGCTTCAGGAGCAAGAAAATTCAAACAGATGGAGAGGATACTAGGAGAGCTTCTGGCCAGCTGCCCCTCTTAGCCAGAAGGTTTGGGCCTCCTCTTGAAGGTACCAACCAGCAACATCTTGGGGGAACAGGCGAGCCAGCAAGGAAGGCCCTGGGTGCCATTTCTGGAGTGGCCCCTATTTCTCTGCCTCCCCCTCCCCCCCAACTTACTTCTCCAATCAGATACTTGATGGCACACTTGGTTTCTGAAATGGTGGCTATATTTTCCCAGCGGTGTTTGGTCAGGTCGCCGGTCTCGGCATCCAGCAGCTTCTGCTGCAGATCTGCAATTTGGGCGCTCCTGTGGAAGGAATCATAGAGTTGGTGGATGTCGGTTTCCAGAAGATGACATCTTGGGGGGGACAAAGCCACGTTGCTCCCTACTTATGGGTGGAAAGTGAGGGGAGATGCTCACGGAAGTGGGGCCAGTCCGCCTCTCTCCCTTTAGCCCTCGCTGTTTCAAAAGGTCTACTGCAGGGGTCTCCAAATTTGGCAATTTAAAGACTTGTGGACTTCAACTCCCAGAGTTCCCTAGCCCGGGAGAGGGATTCTGGGAGGTGAAAGTCCACAAGTCTTTCAATTGCCAAATCTGGAGACCTCTGATCTACAGTAAAACTCCCGTGGAAAATTGGCCAGGATGAGCCAACTGTTTGAATGTATAAATTCAAACAGGAACTGTGCCGGAAGTCTACCTTATTGTTCAGAAAGAGCTCTGGGGTCTTTCTGAGGGACAACTGGAAAAAGCAACAGTATAACCAGAGTTGAGAGGGAGCTCAGAGGTCTTCTATCCAACCCCCTCTTCAAACTATTTCAGATAAATGACTGTCCAATCTCTTCTTATAAAGCTGCAGTGATGGAGCACCCACCACTTCTGGCTAATTGTTCTAGGGTCAAGGCAGCTAGCCTGTCCTGTTTTGGCCCCAGGGAGGTGTTCAGTTGTCATTCAGAGTCTTCATTCCAGATTGTATAAAATTCTTTATCTATTCCATACTTGGTCATCTAAGGTAGGGTTTGCCAACCTTGGCCCCTTTAAGACCTATTATGGACTTCAACTCCCAGAATTCCCCAGCCAGCAAGGGATTACCAATATTAAGCACAGATAGGAGAAGAACAGAGGTGGGCTGGACGACCTTTATCACATTTCTGTAACTTTCTTAACATGCATATCACTTTCTTAGTAGACAGCGGGAATGCGGTCGACATCATATATCTTGATTTCAGCAAAGTGGGGGGGAAAATGGCTGGCTGGGGAATTCTGGGAGTTGAAGTCCACGGGTCTTAAGGAGGGCCAAGATGGACACACTCCAATTTAAGAAACAGCTTTCTCGTTATTCTCTTGCCTGAGTTCCATTTCAGTCTCCAAACTCTCGATTTGCTTGGTGATGGAATGGTTAATTTCCAAGGTTCGGTAGGAAAATGTGCGTCTCTGGGGAGGAACAGAGAGAAATCAGTGCCGGAAGAACCGTAAAAGCTGAATTTAGAGGAGGGGGAGAGAAAATCCATTTAAAGCCAGGGAATCGCCTCCAAGCCCGCTTCCAAAGACCTGGATTAAGGAAGGAAGAATGGTCCCTCCCTTCTCCTCCGGGCCCCTTTAGAAGCAGCCTGGACGTTGCTCACCCTGTATTTGGATGGGAGGACTTCCCCAGCCTCCTGCTTCTTTTTCAGCAGAGCAATTTCCTTGGCCAAGGTTTTCCGGTCACCCAAAAGGTGGTTCAGGTGATGCTGAGCTTCTTCTATGCTCACGAGGACTTCGACTTCATTCACCAGCCAGTTCTGGGAGGGAGGAGAGGATCTTGGTATACGGCAGGGGGTGTCGAACTCGGTTTCATCGAGGGCCGCATCAGGGTTGTGTTTGACTTCAGAGGGCTGGTGTGTGTGTGTGTGTGTGTGTGTGTGTGGCCATAGTGGGCCTTTGACACCAGCTCAAGAGGCATTCTCCCCCCCCCCCCTCTTCCTTTCTTTCCACAGTTCTTCACCGTAACCATTTCCCCATCTCTTCTACTAGGTATTACGGGTAAACGTTTATTACTTATTCTTCATACTCCGTTAAACGTTTTATTTCTAAATTTATCACCCAATTGCTTAATAGTAAGTTGCTTTTCCGGGCAGAAAAGCTATTTATAACTATTGTATTTTTTTTATTATTATTCAACTAATAAATAAAAACACAACTGCATAAAATAACACGATCGTACGAGAACTAACAGCGGAGGCAAATTTCCAGGGTGGTAAATAGGAACGGCCGTCAATGATAGATTGTTGGTTGGAGATGAAATGGACCTACAGTATGTAAAATCTGGCATTAAACTGTAGTGTTAAAAACAGGAGGTTGCTTGCTTGCTATCCAGATCAGGCACTTAACTTGAGGCCACGTAATGGTAATCCAGTCTGATCCAGGCCTCCTCTGCTGGCTGAAAATGGGCCATGCGGAGGCCCCATGGAGCTCGTTCTGGGCCGGCAATGCTGCAGGAGGCTGTGGAGCTCCACGGGAGTCTCTCCCGCTGGCCCTGGGTGACCCTTCCCATCCTCCACTGCCTGCTGGGACCCTCCCGGCAAAGAAGGCAAGTCTGTTCCCCCAGCTCTTGGGAATCCTGAGAGCAACTAAGGAGCGAGAGGGCCATTCCTGGAGCCTCACCTTCACCCGAGAGGTGGCGGCTTCGAATCCCTGCTTGTGAGCGTCCTTTCGTTTCCTCACTACCTGCTGTTGCTTATGTAGAGCTTCCTTCAAGCGCTTGTTAGCTGCCGCAGCCTGGCAGGATGACAGGAAAGGTGAGAATGTTGGAAGAAGGGGGATGGGAGCATTTACAGGCCAAGTCCTCGACTTACAACCAATTCGTTTAGTGACCCGAAGGTGCTTTTCTTTTTTTTTTTCCTTCAAAAGGCACCTGGACTTGGATGGCTGAGAATATTCACAGAACGTTTATTTTGTGACCTTTTTTGTGTGTTAAGTTTGTATTTACCGACAAAGAAACAAAGGGAGACTAGTATACATCTATTTCAAGCTATTTAAGATCTATTTCAAGCTGTTCTGGGTTCAAATCCCAGAAAAGGTATAGCTACCATGTTTCCCCAAAAAGAAGACCTGTCTTATTTATTTATTTTGCCACCAAAAAGGCACCAGTTCTTATTTTCGGGAGATGTCATCCACTGACTAACCCAGAGGCCTTGGCAAGTTTAAGACTGGTGGACTTCAACTCCCAGGATTCCTGAGCTAGCATGACTGGAGGAGGAATTCTGGGAGTTGGAAGTCCACAAGTCTTAAAGCTGTCAAGTTTGAAGACCCTTGGACTAACCTGTGACTACAACTCTCCAAAGGTAAGTAGTAGGGCAGCTCCATCCACACCCTAGCTTAATTTTTACCCGTGCACTCTGGAGCGGGCGAGATCTTAATTAGGGCTTATTTTGGGTGCACGTGTAAAAATCGAGCTAGGACTTATTTTCAGGGTAGGCCGTATTTTCGAGGAAACCGGGTAGCTGAGAGCTAAGTAGCTCAAAAAATCTAAACTAGTCTCCCTTTATTTCTTTGTCGGTAAATATAACTTCAACACAAAAATAGTTTGTTGCGAAAGCGACGGCCTGCGAAGGCTCCTGGATCGGGGCTGAAAGGCGAAAGCAATATGCTCCATCCCATATTTGGGTAGAGCAGGTTGCCCTGATTAAAAAACACTTATTTAGGAAACCTTCCTAGTGATAAGAGGCCTTGGGGGGGGGGGGGGGGGGGGGGAGGAACAAATGTTTTTCACACCCTGCAGCATTCCCAGGGTCACGTGATCAAAATCCAGAGATTTGGCAACTGGCTTATACTTACGATGGTTGCAGTGTCCTGGGGTCATGTGACAGCCCACTCCCACCCCGTATATCTGACAAGAAAAGTCTGGGGGAGGCAGATTCACTTAACGACCATGCTACTGTTGTGGTCCGTCGGCAGCCTGCGGAGACAGCAGTAGAGTCAGACAGTGGGGAGGACCATGGGCCAGTCCAGGAGTCTGGGAAGGACTCAGACGAGGGTCCTGCGTCCAATGCAGAGATGGGGCCAGGACCATCTGGGAGTGAAGTGCCAACTCTGGAGCTTCCAGAATCTGTCAGCAGCAAGGCAGAGGAACAAGGGGAGCCTGTTCCCAGTGTGCGCATGCACAGAGCTGCCAGAAGGCAAGAACAGTTAAGACAAAAGGGGTGACTCGGGAGTAAAGAAGTGATTGGCCCTCCCATAAGACATAAACGAGGAGCAAAGGGACACGAGCCTTTGCAGGAAGTAACTTTGTTTGCTCTGGTCAGTTTTAAACTCTCTGTGTGGACTTTGTAGTCCGTTTGGCTTTTTACAGTTAATTTGGCACTTTAGTTGTTGGCAGCAATTCAAAGGAGAGAAAGGTGGGTGCTTATCTCAAGGGACTGTTTGGGACTCATTACAGGCTGGGAATGAACATAATCCCCAGCCGTTGAAATAAAAACAGGGTTGTTTGGACTAAGCGTGTGATTAATTGCAGCCTCAGAAAGGCTTGGTCAGAACAGCTACTCGCTTAATAACTGCAGTGATTCAATCACAACTAGGACAAGAAAGGTGGAACAAAATTCACTTAAAGAACTCTCTCAACCTAGCAACAAAAATTTGGGGCTCCACTGTGGCTGTAGACTGAGGACTATTTAATTTAATGTGGAGAAAAGCAAGGTTTTACACCTGGGCAAGAAAATCAAAGGTATAAGCACACATTGGGAGATCTGGTTCAAAAACAGGAACTGTGAGATGGACCTTGGAGTCCTAGTGGACGATCCCTTAAACACGAGCCAGTTGTGTGCAGCAGCAGCCAAAAAAGCTAATATAATCCTTAGTTACATAAACAGAGGCATAGAATCAAAATCACATGGAGTGTTACTACAACTTTATGAAGCCTTAGTAATGCCACACCTGGAATCCTGCATCCAGTTTTGGTCACATTACAAAGAAGATGTTAAGATTCTGGAAAAAGTGCAGAGAAGAATAACTAAGGTGATTAAAGGCCTGGAGACTAAAAAAATACGAAGATTGGTTGCAAGATTTGGGTTTGGCCAATCTAGAGAAACGAAGGACATGGGGGGATGTGATAGCAGTATTCCAGTATTTGAGGGGCTGCCCCAAAGAAGAGGGGGCCCCTTTGTTTTCCAAAGGCAAGACAAGATACAATGGATGGAAACAATCGAGGAGAGAAACTATGTAGAAATAAGGAGAAAGTTCCAAACAGTGAGGATAATTAACCAATGGAATTGCTTTCAAGCAGAAGTTATGGGTGTTCCATCACTGGAAGCTTCTGAGCAGAGACTGGACAGCCACTTGTCTGAAACAGTATAGGGCTGGCTCCTGCTTGAACAGGGGGCTGGACTAGAAGACCTCCAAGGCCCCTTCCAGCTCTATTCTGATTATCTGTAATGCCAAGAATCGGACAGATATGAAGCCTGCCCATTATGACCTCGAAGCAGGCCACCCACTTGGCCCACACAATTTTGGGATCCTTTTTTGTGGCGGTTGTGAAGCGAGCGTTGAAGTTGTCAAGTGAACAACACAGTCATTAAGCAAACCCATTGTTTCCTAGGGTGTGTTTTGCCCCAAAACAAAAATAGAGCTAGTCCTTGACTTATGACCACAAGGAAGCCCGAAAATTTTCTGTTGCTAAGGGAGACATTTGTTAAGCAAATCCTGCCCTATTTGCCCGACTTCGCTAGTCAGAAGGTCATAAAAGGGGATCAACTGACCCTCAGGACACCGCAACCATCGTAAGTGTGAGTCAGTTGCCAAGCGTCTGAATTGTGATCGTGATGTGGACTATGGGGATGATGATATGCTCATTAAGTATGAAAAACGGCCCCGAGTCCCTTTTTTCCCACTTCCGTTGTTAACTTCGGTCCATCACTAAATGAACGGTTGTAAGCAGAGGACTCCCTGGATTAGCAGGATTAAGGCAGAGACGGCGAACCTTTCTGTTGTGCTGAAAGCGCAAGTGCCGGCACCCCGCCATCCCCGCTTACCTGCACTGCGCTTGCGCAGGCCTCCCAGCTGGTTTTAGGCCTGTTTGAGGGCTTTTCGGGCCTCCCGGAGGCTCGAGGGAGGCCTCTGCAGCGTTTTTCGGCCTCCAAGTACCGTAGTAAGTGATGAAACCGGTCTGGTTTTCGGCCTCCAAAGGATGCAGAGGCTTCCCTGGAGCCTCTGGGAGGCTGAGAAAGGCCTCAAATGGGCCGAAAGCCAGCTGGGAGGCGCACACATGCGCAGTGCAGGTAAATCTGGTTGGGGTGCATGTGCCCGCACAAAGGGCTCTGCGTGCCACAGGTTCGCCATCACGGCTTTAAGGAGAAACCCCAGGGGCTTCTAAAACAGGAAAGCATAGAAAGAGTATTCATGACCCCCCTCACTTCTTCTGTTTTCCGCCGGAGGATCATGGCTTGCTTCTGGAAGTCCTGCTCCAGCCTGACCAGTTCACACTGCCGCTTGCGATCCTGAGGAACGAGACAAGGATAGCAAAGTTGCAGGCTGTCCAGACAGAAAGAGGAGGAGAAGGCGGCTGGATCACCGTTAAAAGCTTCTCAGTTTGTTCAGCTGAGATGGGGGCTCAACTTTAAGGGCATTTATATTCCACCAAGAGGTCTAAATCCATCCTAACCTCCAGGTGAGTTGCAAGAGAACTCCCAGAATTCCCTACCTCTTTGGCCATTATGGGAATGGTAATCTTGATCTACACGTGGCCAGGGGTCCAGTGTGACCTACTGGGGAAAGCCGATCTGTTGTATTATTTACATAGGGTGGATCAATCTTCTGGCAATTGGGCCGCATACTCTGGTCTAAGACAGTCAACCTTGGCCGCTTTAAGATGGGTGGACTTTTTCCCAGAATTCCCCAGCCAACCACGCCTATTTTCTTATTTCTCCTACCCCGGAGAGATTGCAGAGGAAGGGATTATAAGGGAGTAAGCAGGCCACAATGGGCATACCTGTGAAAACAATGCATAGTGGCAAGGAATTCGGGGAGCTTAAATCCACCCATCTTCAATCCCAATGATTTAAGCCCTCTGGTGGTTAGAATGCAGTGCTGCAGGCTAATTATGTTGACTGCCAATTGACAGCAGTTCGAGTCTCACCGGATCAAGGTTGACTCAGTCTGTCATAACCCTGTCGGAGTCTGAATCCAAGGAGGAAGACGAACAGCGACAAGGATTGGGAGTGTGGCTCTGTTGGCTGTGGAGGAAACTGGGGAAGGGCAAAGTCTGGCTGCGCAGAGCAGCGGAGAGGTAGAACAAGGGAGAGGGAGCTCAGAGGAAGACCCAGGCCCACCTCCTCTTCATCCTAGGGCTGTGATGGCGAACCTATGGCATGCCAGAGGTGGCATGCAGAGCCCTCTGTGGGCATGCGAGCCATTGCCCCAGCTCAGCGCATGCCCTCGTACCTCCTGCCAGCCAGCTGATCTTTGGGTCTCTGCTGTGCGTGTGGGGGGCGGGATGCATGCACAGGGGTCATGCATGCATTGTATTTTGGGGGTGCGCATGTGTGCTTTGGGCACTTGGTGCCGAAAAGGTTAGCCACCACTGTCCTAGGACACGCAGGGAGGAACAGAAAAGAGAGCAACATAGGTTGCATGGCTTACGGGGGAGGAAAGGGTCCCGATTCCCTTCATTAGCCACACCTGGGAATGAGAGTTTAAATGAGATGCAAACCGAGATCAGCGGTTGCTGGGAACAAATGTGAGTTTATCTTGTGTTGACTTTGGTTATCTGTGTTCCTGGCATCCTCCCAACCATGTTGAGTTATTGCCGTGCCTTCACGTCTGCAATTCCTTCTCCTGCCCTGCCGGACTAATTATCTCATCTTGCCTTGATTGGACTTATAGTTACAGTTTTTGTTGACCATGTTTTGGACTTGATTCTCTGCAGCCAAAGGCTGTTCCTGGGAGAATTTTTCTCAAGCCAGAAGGTAATCAGGATATTGGGCAAAATTGGAGCTAGTAAAGGGACTCCTACTGATTATCTGACTGTGTTGCCTTTGTGCCACGCCCCGGATCATCACACTGTCATTCATCCTTCCGAGGTGGGTAAAATGAGGACCAGATTGTTGGGGGCAAGAGGCTGACTCTGTAAACCGCTTAGAAAGGGCTGTAAAAGCTCCATGAAGCCATATACTCTAAGTCTAAATGCTATTGCTATTAAAAAAGCTAAGGTTGACCAACAGCAGTCAAGGAGGACTGAGGTCTACATTTCAGAGAGAGGAGATGGTCACTCTCACTGCTAGGACAGCTGATGGTAAGGAAGATGCTTTCGTGTGAGAACGACCAAGCACCCAGCTCACCTTGGCCTTCAGCTGGACAACTTCCTTATCCGTTTTTTGTTTCCACTGTCGGAATTTCTCAGCATCTTCTTTCATCTCCCGAATCAGCAGAACCCGTTGACTTTTCATGGCCTACAAGTTGAACACGAAGGAGCAAAACTGTTTTTTTTTTTAAAGAAAGAGTCTGTGGGAAGGATTCAAACAGAATTCTAGTTGAAATTGAGGAAATCACTCTTATAAGGGCGACAGGCAAATGTAAGGCATTTTGTCGGTAAAAATAAAATGCCTCACGTTTTTACCGACAACCTTTGGGAATGGATGGATTATATCACTAGCCGTCTCTAAAGGAACAAGCTTCCAAGTTTCAGTCTGTCACAGACCCCCAAATATGTGTACTTTACATCGATGTATTTGCTTTCCTTAATATTCCAAGGCACATTCAGCTGGGTGACTTTGGGCCAATCACCAAGAGACAGTGAGTTCTAGTCCTGCATTATGAACGAAAAGCAAGCTGGGTGACATTGGGGCCAGTCTTACTCTCTCAGCCTAACCATCCCCACAGGGTGGTTGTTTGCGGAAAATTGAAAGGAAACAAACAAACCAACATTGTTTACCTGGATCTCTTGGTGGAGTTTGGAGACGGTCTGCTCGCTGGATTTTTTCATGTTCAGAAGCTTGGATTGTTCCTTCAGCTTCTTCTTTAGCTCGCTCATCTCCCCTTCCAGCTCCTGCAGGCGTTTCCGGCGACGCTCGCTCAGCCTGAAAGGAGATCGGAGACAAACGTTCTGAGTTCAGCTACCTCATTCAGAGACCCTTCCCCAAGAGGGATAAAGCCCAGGCCCCTGTGTTTCTTACTTGGCTTGACTGTCTTTCTTGGTCACCTGAAGGACGAGGAGCAACTCTTCCTTCTCCTTTTGCAGTTTGGCTACCGCCGCTTCCAGGATCTGGATATTATTCTTGTCGAAAGGAGGGGAGGGGAAAAAAAGGCAACTTGGCATCTTGGAGGCAGGTTTTTTTCAACTGCCCAGATGCCCAAAGGGTCATTTCCTCTGGCCAACCAGCCTCACTCAATTTTTCTGCTCAATGCCTCTTGCTGTTGTGGCCTTTGGCCGCCAGCCCCTCTAGAAGCCGAATCGGGAGGAGGAGGAGGTGTGGAAGCCAGGGTCAGCACCAACCTGAGAGCTCCGATGGGGAAGAGGGAATGGAGCTGGCAGAGGGAGAGAGGCAGAGGCGGAGCCTGGCCCGTCCATCAGCCCTCAGATGGAGAGTCAACAGCCCCTTGCTCTGGAGGTGGCTGATGAGGAAGAGGAGGAACAGCTGGGTCCAGGGCCTGAAGTGAGGATGCGCAGAAGGCAGAGAGGAGAGGAGAGCAGTGGAAATCTAGGGGCTGGTCCTTGGGATGGAAGAGCCACCGCTGCTAGCGAAGCCCCACCCCAGCTCTGGAGATAAAAGGCAGGGGGCGGAGATGAAGAGGGGTGGCTAACAACTATTCATCTCCCTGTCAGACAGACTTGTTAGCCTGCGTTGAAAGAGAAACTTTTTTCCAGGGCTGCTGGAGCTCGTAATAAAGGAATCATTGATTTTAACTAGAGGGTTTGTCGTGTTTGGGGAGCTGGGTCAGAACACTTGCAAGCTGGCAAGAAGTTTCCTGTGATTCTTATAAGTGATGTTCCAAGGGGAATTTTGTAAGAAAAACCAGTTCTTGGGAAGAGTGGGAGCATGTAAGCAAGAGAGAAACATGAAAAGGAATGGATTTCTTCTCTTGATTTGGCTGCTTTTTTCCAAGTAGCCTCTTCAATCAGAACAAACTGGTTAGAGGGAACCCCATGTACCGATACTCCTTGATTTATGACCACAATTAAGCCCCAAATTTTTGTCGCTCAGTGAGAGAATTGTTAAATGAGTTTCGCCCCATGATATGACCTTCCTTGCCACGGTAGTATAAGTGGACCACAGCAATTGTGAAGTTCGTCACATGGTTAAGCGAATCTGGGTTTCCCCATTGCTTGTCAGAAGGTTGCATGGCCCCGGGGATGCTGCGACTGTCATAAATAGGAGCCAGTTGCCAAGCATCTTGACTTTTGATCCCGTGACCATGCGGGAATGCTGCAGCGGTCGTAAGTGTGTTGTGGCAAATCGAGGTCTTCCTGTATTACTTATTCTCTGTTTTAATTCCACATCACAAGAAATCAAACACAAAGGGGCTGGAAACCCATCTTGAATAGGTAAGCTGGAAGAAGGCCAGGAAATGGATCACAAGGTGAACATGAGCACAGCAGGGTGAGGAAACCGCTTACAAAGGCATGAAATGAAATATTTTGATGCATCAATAGAAGAATGTCCAATCGCTCGGAAGTCACAGTTCCTTTCGATCTGCGTTACTCAGCACATCCACCGACACCTTATACATTTACCATTCTACATAAAGGAGGTGGAGAGGGTTGGTAGTTTTAAATTTCTGGGCATTTCTATATCGAAGGACCTTTCATGGACTATGAATGCTAACATGCTTGTGAAGAAGGCACAGAAGAAGAGGCTGCACTTCCTGAGAATGCTCATGGAGATCAATCTATCTCAGCACCTACTTCTGTCCTACTACCGCAACACCATTGAGAGTGTCCTGACATGCGGCATCCTTGCATGGTACGGGAGCAGCTCTGTAGCGGACAAAAAGGCCCTACAGAGAATCATTAAAACGGCCCAGAATATCATTGGGCTCCAGCTACCAGCCCTGGAAGGTATCTTTGCACCTGGCTGTTTGAGGAAGTTGCACAACATTCTCGGAGACTCTTCCCATCCTGCTTACAATCTTTGTGAAGTTGTTGCCTTCTGGCAGAAGATACAGAACAATTAAAACTCGGACCACATGTTTTCTGAACGGTTTTTATCCAAGAGCCATAATTGCACTTCACAATGAACTTAAGGACCACCATCAGTCAGCCGTTGGGGCAGTACTACTTGGTCTGTTGTGTGGATGGTTCTGTGTTTTAGGCGGCGGGGAATTTTGGTGATGGGGGTGTGTTTGGGGATTGTCATATGTGTGTGCGTGTTGGGTCTGGTCTCTGGGTGTTGTGAATTTCGTTGTATGTGTATACTATGTATATACATACAATGACAATAAAGTATTCTTATTATTATACACATTGTGAACTTCAGATGTAGTTCTGAGCTACCAGCGAAAAAGCTAGGGCTTGACCCTTATCCCCCACAAGGATGGCAATCTCCCGATTTGGTCTGCTGGGTTTGATAGTACTAGCACTTAAGATGTATATAACGCTTCACAGGGCTTTCCAGCTCTCTCTGAAGCGGTTTACAGAGTCAGCCCCAACCATTTGGGTCCTCATTTTACTGACGTCGTAAGGACAGACAGAAGGCTGAGTCAACCTTGAGCATGGTGAGATTTGAACTGCTAAATTGCAGGCAACTGGCAGTCTGCAGAAGTATCCCGCGTTCTAACCATGGTGCAAGCTTACCTGTGACTGGCATTGGATGGGTTCCAGCTGGCGGTCGCTCTGGGCGAGCTTCTGAGCCAGGGCCTCCTTCAGAGTGAGGGCTTGGTTGAGTTCTAGCAGCTCCTTGGACATCTGAGCTTGCTGGAGAGCATGCTGAGCGGCATAGTCGCCCGAAGACTGGGGGGCCTCCATGTCTACCGAGGACTCCTGGACGAGAGAGAAGACATGGGAGATGATTAAGAGCTTTTACATTGTCATGCAGCGTTTCTCAACCAGAACAGCAGCACTTAAACTTATATACCGCTGTTGAGGTAATTCCCTGTTAGGAGAATGAGTGCACACAGGGAGACGTAGTGAGAGTGATGTTGAATAACACGTGACCAGCACACAGATACACTGAATAGTAAAATGTAGGTTTTACTTCCAGTAAACGGTTAAGCAAAGTCCAACAAGCAGTCCAAGTCATACACGGTTAAAGCAGTCAGTATTCAGTCCAGGGATAATCCAAAATCAAAGTCCAGTATCATAAACAATTCAGTAAATAGACTCACAGCAATCCAAGAAGAACGACGATCAGCAACAGTCAATAGGGGAAAATGCAGGAACCAAGAACATCAAACATCAGAAAATCTAGCAACTAGCAACTAATAACAACAGGACAGAACAACCCAGGTTTCTGGCTCCAGCTTATGGCTGTTTGAGGAACCACACCGAATTACAATTTTAGCATTCCCTTAAAGAGACAGTATTAAATGTCTATCCTGGTTCATACACTGCTCAAAAAAATAAAGGGAACACAAAAATAAGACATCCTAGATGTCTCATTAAATACTTTGTTCATTACATAGTTGAATGTACTGACAACAAAATTACACAAAAATTATCAATGGAAATCAAATGTAGCAACCCATGGAGGTCTGGATATGGAGTTACACTCAAAATTAAAGTGGAAAAAAACACTACAGGCTGATCCAACTTTGATGTAATGTCCTTAAAACAAGTCAAAATGAGGCTCAGTAGTGTGCGTGGCCTCCACATGCCTGTATGACCTCCCTACAATGCCTGGGCATGCTCCTGATGAGGTAATGGATGGTCTCCTGAGGGATCTCCTCCCACACCTGGACTAAAGCATCCCTCAACTCCTGGACAGTTTGTGGTGCAACGTGGCGTTGGTGGATGGAGCGAGACATGATGTCCCAGATGTGCTCAATTGGATTCAGGTCTGGGGAACGGGTGGGCCAGTCCATAGCATCAATACCTTCGTCTTGCAGGAACTGCTGACACACTCCAGCCACATGAGATCTAGCATTATCTTGCATTAGGAGGAACCCAGGGCCAACCGCACCAGCATATGGTCTCACAAGGGGTCTCAGGATCTCATCTCGGTACCTAATGGCAGTCAGGCTACCTCTGGTGATCACATGGAGGGCTGTGCAGCCCCCTAAAGAAATGCCACCCCACACCATTACTGACCCACTGCCAAAACGGTCATGCTGGAGGATGTTGCCGGCAGCAGAACATTCTCCACGGCATCTCCAGACCCTGTCAGGTCTGTCACATGTGCTCAGTGTGAACCTGCTTTCATCTGTGACGAGCACAGGGCACCAGTGGCAAATTTGCCAATCTTGGTGTTCTCTGGCAAATGCCAAAAGTCCTGCACGGTGTTGGGCTGTAAGCACAACCCCCACCTGTGGACATCAGGCCTTCGTACTACCCTCATAGAGTCCGTTTCTGACCGTTTGAGCAGCCACATGCACATTTGTGGCCCGCTGAAGGTCATTTTGCAGGGTTCTGGCAGTGCTCCTCCTGTCCCTCCTTGCACAAAGGCGGAGGTAGCGGTCCTGATGCTGGGTTGTTGCCCTCCCATGGCCTACTCCATGTCTCCTGATATACTGGCCTGTCTCCTGGTAGCGCCTCCATGCTCTGGACACTATGCTGACAGACACAACAAACCATCTTGCCACAGTTCATTGATGTGCCTCCTGGATGAGCTGCACTACCTGAGTCACTTGTGTGGGTTGTAGACTCCTTCTCATGCTACCACTAGAGTGAAAGTACCGCCAGCATTCAAAAGTGACCAAACCATCAGCCAGAAAGCATAGGAACTGAGAAGTGGTCTGTGGTCACCACCTGCAGAACCACTCCTTTATTGGGGATGTCTTGCTAACTGCCTCTGCTTTCCACCTGTTGTCTATTCCATTTGCACAACAGCATGTGAAATTGATTGTCAATCAGTGTTGCTACCTAAGTGGACAGTTTGATTTCACAGAAGTGTGATTGACTTGGAGTTACATTGTGTTGTTTAAGTGTTCCCTTTATTTTTTTGAGCAGTGTATATTTCCAACCCAACTGTTAGGTGACTATCAGCTCCTAAAAGTGTTTGGCCACTTTTAATATGGGTGGGCTTCAATTCCCAGAATCCTCCAAACTGCAGCATGAATAGAATAGAATGAAATAGAATAAGAGTAGAATAGAATAGAGAACAGAATAAGAGAGAATAGAATAGAATAATAGTAGAACAGAACAGAATGACAGAGTTGGAAGGGACCTTGGAGGTCTTCTAGTCCAACCCCCTGCTTAGGCAGGAAACCCTATACCACTTCAGACAAAATGCTTATCCAATTTCTTCTTAAAAGCCTCCAGTAATGGAGCATCCACAATTTCTGGAGGCAAGTTGTTCCACTGATTAATTGTTCTCACTGTCAAAAAAAAAAAGTCTTAATTCCAGGCTGCTTCTCTCCTTGATAGGTTTCCACCCGTTGCTCCGTGTCCTGCCTTCAACTGCTTTGGAGAATAGGTGGACCTCCTCTTCTTTGGGGAAGCCCCTCAAATACTGGAAGGCTGCTATCACATCACCCCTAGTCCTTCTTTTCATTAAAGTAGACATACCCAATTCCAGCAACCATTTCTTATAACGTTTTAGTGTCTTTATATGTTTTAGCATGCTCGAACTGGCGGTAAAAGAAAGCCAGTGGTCAAGAATAACCAAATTCAGTCATGTGACCACAAAGGAGAGAGGTATTTTATGACAGACAGAAATGCTTTATGGGTCGCAAAGCATTCATCGCCACTGCAAACGTTTGTGAAAACATCTGGTTGGAAAAGGTGAGAACTACCTGTACTTACAGAATCAGCATGCTGTTCCTTTACATCCATGTGAGCTACAGGAGGAGGAATTTCTTTCTACAGAAAACACAGACAAAAAATACAATTTTAAGAAGGAAGGATGGAGGGCGGGAGAGAAAACAACAACGGATGTCTTTTTACAGAAAACATACGTGTGTGTAGATTGCTTGACTTCCTTACAAATACGGGAATTCTGGATCCTCTAACAAAGATTGAGAAGAGGAAGGTACAGGATTGAAAAGTTAACAGGGGACTTAGAGGAAGGAGTTGGCTGATATGGCAAAATTGACTATTTAATTAAAGAATACAAATGCTTTTCTTTCCAAAGATCTTGATAGGAATGGCCAGTTTATATTATGATGAAAAAAATAGAAGTGATTTGATGTAAATGCCTTATTATACTGCGACAGTGTCGGAAGAGAAAAATGCTTCTTTTTCCTTCTCTTAATCCTTCTTTACTTTTCTTCCCACCCCCTTTCTCCTCCCATTGGTTTCCTATTTTCTTTCCTATTTTGTATCTTATTTTATTGTAGAACTTAATAACAATATTAATGGCAAAGAGGAGAGGCAGGGAAGAAGGGAGGGAGAGGGGGAGAGAGAGAAGTTAACAGAGTTATGTGCCTCAGTCGCAACAGTGAGAATTGATTTTCAGCCCACGGAACACTTCAACGTTCAGGGAACCTTCCCCCATTTTAAGACTCAAAACTAGCAATGTGGCTCAAAACAAAATAAAAGGAGGTTATTTTCCAGGTTGGACCTCTCTAAGAACCATTTGGGAAATTGAGGCTGCTGACAGCTGGGTTCCCTTAAAAAGAGACCGGTGATTTGGGGGGGGGGGGGGGAATAATCCTCACCAGCAGCTGAGTGATAATTTGTTGCAGCTGCACTACTAGTTCTAGCTGTTCTTTCAGTTCTTTGTCCTCCACGGATGTCAGCAGCTTTTGCAGGTCCAGGTGTAACCTGAAATTTCAAGATGAAATAGAACTATAGGGCTGGGAAGGACCTCAGAGGTCTTCTAGTCCACCCCCTTGCTCAAGGCAGGAAGCGTACACCAAAACCTCCAATGTTGGAGCATCTACGACCGTCGATTATTTGTTCTCCCTGTCAGGAAATCTGTCCTTAGTTCTAATCTTAGATACTCGATGTTGCTCCCTTAAAAGTGAATGTTTGTTTGGCTGGTAGCCTGTGATCCCGGCTTTCTTTTCCCCCTTTGTCTAAACCAGTGTTTTTCGACTTTGGTCACTTTTAAGATGGGTGGATTTCAATTCCCAGAATTCCCCAGCCAGCATGTTACCTTTGACTTTGCCAAAGAGAGTCGGAAGTTGGTGCCTTTTTCCTTTTTTTTTCCTTCCATGACGCTATACCCTCTTTTCTCCTTCCTCCCTTCTTACTTTTTCATCTTTCTTTTTCTTTGTATTTTATACTGATAGTTTTAACGGAGCAATCCACCCATCTTAAAAGTTCCCCAGGTCGAAAAAATACGAGTGATCCTTGACTTACGACCCCAAATTGGGAACACAAGTCCCCCACGTTGCTAAGTGTAGGGGCGCTTAAGTGAGCCACACCCGATTTTACTTTTCGCCCCGGGGTGGTTAAGTGAATCGCCGCGGTTATTCGGTGAATTATGCGGCTGTTAAGCGAACCCGACTTCCCCCGTGGGCTTCGCTTTTTGGAATGGTCTCAAATGGCGACCAGGTCACCTCAGGATGCGGCAACCGTCATAAATACGGCTGCCAAGGGCCTGAAATTTTGACCAGGCGACTGTGAGGGAATGCTGCAACACTCCTGTTGTAAGGGGAGGGCCAGTCCTTACGTCCCTTTTTTTTCAGCGCCGCCGTAGCTTCGAACGGTTGCTAAACAAGGTCGACCCTGTATCGAGCTCCCTTTCCATATTTCTGACGCAGCGGTGGATCCCATGCAGCAAACGGTCGCTAAACAGGTGCGCGAAGGAGCTACTTACACTGTGTGTCCTCGGAGCTCTTCTAGCTTCAGGTTGATCCTCTTGTTCTGCTCTTCCTCCTGCGGAAATGGGAAAAGGCTTCGGATTATGAGGAGTTGCTATGGTGTTAGTTAAGAGGGGCCCTGTATAGGTAGTCCTCAACTTACGACCATGATTGAGCCCAAAATTCATGTTGCTAAGTGAGAAATTTGTGGGTTTTGCCACCATTTTTTGACTTTCCTCGCCCAGTTTGTTAAGTGAATCATCCTGCTTGTTAAATTTAGTCACATGGTTGTTAAGCGAATCCGGCTTCCCCGTTGGCTTCGTCTGAAGGTCGCAAAAAGGGATCAATGTGACCCCCCCCCCGGGACATTGCAACCGTCGTAAGTGTGAACCCGTTGTCAGCATCCGAATGTAAAACATGTGGCCACGGGGATGCTGCCATGGTTCCAAGTCTGAAAAATGGCTATAAGTCACTTTTTTTGGCACCGTTTTTAACTTAGAATGGTCACTAGATTAGATTAGATTAACAGTCGGAAGGGACCTTGTAGGTCATCTAGTCCAACCCCCTGCCCAAGCAGGAGACCCTACACCATTTCTGACAGATGGCAGTCCAGTCTCTTCTTGAAAGCCTCCAGGGATGAAGCTCCCACAACTTCCGAGGGCAACTTCTGTTCCATTGGTTGATTGTTCTCACTGTCAGAAAATTTTCTCCTTATTTCCAGGTTGAATCTCTCCTTTGATCAGTTTCCATCCATTGTCTGGCCTTTGGGTGCTTTGGAGAATAGCTTGGCCCCTTCCTCCTCTCTGTGGCTGCCCCTCGAATATTGGAAGACTGCTATCCTGTCTCCCCTGGTCCTTCTCTTCCCTAGATTAGCCAGTTCCAGTTCCTGCTATTGTTCTTCACATGTTTTAGCCTCCAGTCCCCTCATCACCCTGGTTGCTCTTCTTCTCTGCACTTTTTCTAGAGTCTCAACATCCTTTTTATAGTGTGGTGACCAAAACTGGATGCAGTACTCTAGGTGTGGCGTATTCTAGGTGTGACCTAAGGAATCTGTTGTAAGTTGAGGACTAGCAGTATTATTTTTCTTCATCTCCCTGTCTCTTGAAAACACATTCCAAATACAGGAAGGGAAAGCGTAACACTTGATTGTGAATTCCTTTTTTTTTTTGGGGGGGGGGGGGGTGGAGGAGGAGGTCCTTTAGCAGGAACTTCCTCCCCCAGCGTGGGAAGAGCAGCACTTCTGGTAGGTGTGGGCCTTACCATGATTCCCCTCTCCAATATCGGAGTAATCTGACCGAGCACGTCATTCAAGCTACGGCTGAGTTTTTCATTCTCTTCCAAGAGCGAGTGGTTTCTCTCCATCAGGGCTTGGAGGTTTTCTTCAGGTTCAGCACTGTTGAGAAGGGGAGGAGGGAAGAGTTAGACCTATCCCGATGCTCCAGAAATACACACACACACACACACACACACACACACAGGTATGTCAGGGCTCTCCAAATTGGGCCACTTTTTAAAGACTGGTGGGCTTCGACTCCCAGAATTCTTTCCCCAGACGGCATGACGGGGCTGGGGGATTCTGAGAGTGGGATATCCACCAGTCTTTAAAAGAGGCCAGATTGAAAGAGCCCTGCTATTAATTGATACCTGCAGAATGGGAAAGACTGGCACTGTTTTCCCGTTTCTTTCCAGGTACGATTCAAGACCTACGTGGCAGGAGCCTGGCTACCTGAGGTTCACCTTTCCCTATCTGTCCTTTCAGGTCAGGTAGGGTGAGCCACGCTCCTAGTCCCTTTGCCCCCCTAATACTGCATCTGATGGGGGTCTAGAAAGCAGACTGGGGTAGCCCCTGTTCCCTATCAAACATCTTAGCTCTCTGAGGTTTGGCATGCCTCCATCCTTCTAACTTTCCTGAAGACTTAAAAGGGCCTGCCTTTTCTCTCCCAAGCGTTAACAGTCAATTGGACGATGGCACGTTAGCACGGATTGGCGCCAGGGTCTTGTGGTTTCAATCCCAAAGGTGCTTTTTCAAGAGGCAAATGGACTTTCTGGTTTTTCCTTGAAGACGAGGCCGTCTAGGTCCAAACTGAACAGCCCTCTCTCAACTGAGGGGGCAGGAGACGACCACATCTATCTCCCGTCTACAACTCAGTCCTTTCAGCAGATCTAAGGCGGCTCCACACCCATTTGCAATGCTCAGGTGACCCTGAGGACAGAGATAAACGTCCAGGTGACCTCAATGGCTCTCTGAAAGGATAAAAATGACCAGCTGTCTGCAAGGGATATAAATCCTTCCATTCCCCTCCAGCCAGCCAGAGCTGAAGAAGCTTCTTGGATGAGAAGCAAAATGTCTTCGAGGAAAAACCAAGAAAGTCCAGTTACCTCTTGAAAAAAACGCACCTTTCGGACAACCATGACCTGGATGACTGAGAATCTCCATAGACATTGTGGTTTTAAGATTTTACGTTTTAGCAGGTTGAATTTTATAGCTTTTAGAATGACTTGTTTTTCTAATGTTGAATGGGAAGTTGCCCCGGGTTAGTTGAAAGATGGGAGGCTGTTTTAATAATGTTTTAAATAATACACAGAGAGAAGATGGGCAGTTCCCTAAAAGTCACCCATAAGTCCCGTTTAGGCTAATGGCTTTATTTCCTATTCTGAGAGTGGGAAGAATCACTTAGTTTGGAGATAATGACTCTAGAAAAAATTTAATTTCCCTCCAACCATAAATCACCTACTTCAGAAGCCCTGTGCAATCAAGTTCAGGAGGATATTTATAGCTGAGGGTTGGACTAAGCTTGGTGGTTTTCTCAAAGACGGTTCATGGCTCAACTAGGTAACAACGTCAGTGCTACAAAAGAGGGGACTTTGTGGAGTGGAGGAGGAAGGGGTGGAGGAGAGGAAGCACTGTGAGGTCCCTGCTGGTCTCTAAGCTTGGTGATTTTGCTGCAGACCTTTCATGACCAAACAAGGTAACATCATTAGTGCTAAAATCTTTTTTCCCACCTTTATTTTATTAGGTCTGCAAGAAAACAACCCAGCTCAGAGAGCACCAAGGATACCACAATCAATACCGGGACGGGACGACAAAAACCTTCCAAGTCTCCAGGGACTTAGGGACCCTCATTCCTTACCGAAGAGACACCGGCAGAGTTCCCCCATGCGCTTGAAGCAGTAACACTTGCAATTCTTGGACCTGGAGACCAGAACAGAGACCCCAAGGGCCTGAATTTTAGGATTTTACCAGACTTTATCGAACTGGAGCTTGTCCCAAGTCAATGAGAAGACTTCTCACAACTTTATAACGCCCACCTCGCATGTCCGAGCCAACGTGCCAGACTGTGCCCGTCTTACCTGTTGCTTTAAGTGGGTGATTTCGGCCGCCTGAGGGTCAATATTCACAATTGGCTTGTTCTTTATTTTTCGGGCCCGATCGGCATAGCGGAGGGTGTTCAATGTCTCTTCAAGGTTGGAGTCTGCTGGGCTCACGCAGGCAATCATCAGCGTGTGGCTGTTGCCCCCCAAGGAGTCTGAAACGGAAACAGATTCGGTGGAGTTACTGAGACGAAGAGCAGCAAGAAGCCCGGTGGTCTCCGCTCCCTCCACAGAGTGGCCGGACCATCTGTAAGGCCTGCCTCCATTCTATTCTGACCCAGCTCCCCGAACACAACAAACCCTCTGAAGTGAACTCAAAGATTCCTTTATTGGGAGCGGCGGCAGCCCCGGCTGGCTAACAAGTCCATCCATGCAGGAGATGAATAATTGTCATCTACACCCCCTGCCTTTTATCCCCAGAGCTAGAGTAGGGCTTCACTAACAGCGGGGGCTCTTCCATCCCGAGGACCGGCCCATAGATTTCCACTGCTCTCCTCTCCTCTGCCTTCTAACCATCTGCACGTCAGGCACTGGACCCTTCTTTTTCATCAGCCACCTCCAGACCTGGGGGCTGTTGACTCTCCATCTGAGGGCTGACAGAGGGCCCAGGCTCTGCCTCTCTCTCTGCCAGCTCCATTCTCTCTTCCCTCTCGGAGCTCTCAGGTTGCCTTGATGGTGACCCTGACTCCCATGCCTCTTCCTCTGATTCGGCTGCTGGAGAGGGTGGCGGCTGACAGGCCACAGCACGTTCAAAACTCAAGAAAGAAAACCCCCCCAACTCCATTGGATTAGAGAAGAGGTACTTTTACTAAGTGTGGTAGCAGTGAAAGCAAGGCAAGATCTGATTCAAAACGCGTGACTGTTATACACTAAAAGTCACCCCAAACCAACATCCAGTACGATGCTATGGGAAAACTCCTCTGCAGGTATTTCTCGCATCTGGCGTCTCAGGACAGTTGGCCTCGACAGAGTATAAACAATTCCTCTCAGTGGTGCCCTAATTCATGAATGCAAACCCCCCTCCCGGTTTTCATGGGACTACTAGACACCAGGTCGCTTCCCCATCCCAAATGCCCATCTCCTCCTCTCCATTTCTACGGCAGCCGAGAAAGCAAGCCTGCTGCAGAAACCTAGGCTGGAGATCCAGCAGACGCCATCATTCTCACCTTGAAGAAGTCTGGTTAACTTCGAGTCACGATAAGGGACAAAGCTGCCCTTCTTGGATTCGTCTCCCAGGGCGCTGATGACGTTTCCCAGGCAAAGCAGCCCTTTGTTGATGTTAATTCCTGCAGACAGTTAAGGAAGGAAATGGGTCATCAGATGCAATCCGAGCGAGACCTTCGTGTCCCTTCGGGAAGAAGAGACGGGTATGCTGGAACAACCCTTCTGCAAGGTACAGGCAGTCCTTGAATTAGGATCGTAACGGAGCCTGGAAGAGTTGACAGTTGTAAAGTGAGTCACTATGTAATCGGACTCGGGTTCTGATTTGTTTTTTTAACCTTTTTTGTGGCGGTCATAAATATCGCAGTCGTTAAGAGAACCCATGGTTTGCTACAGGTGTTTATGACTAAAATCGGAAGTGAACATCAATTTCGGGCAAGATTGCTTTGACAAACCCCCAAACGTATTCATGCAACCATGTGTGTGTGTGTGTGTGTGTGTGTTTGTGTGTATATGTTTTAACTTTGAAACAGGTACTCCTCAACTTATGATAACTGAGCCCAGCATTTCCATCGCTAAGCAAGGCCGCTGTTAAATGAGTTAGGCACCATTTCCAACCTTTCTTGCCACAGTTGTTAAACGAATCGCTGCAATTGTTAAGTTAGTAACATGGTTGTTAAGAGAATCTTGGCCTCAAAATGGACCCACGTGTTCCTGGGATACTGCAACCTCATAAATGCGAACCACTTTGCAAGAGCCCAAATTTTAATCCCGTAACCATGGGAACGCTGCGACAATTGTCAGAGTGAAAACCGCTCATAAGCCACTTTTTTCAGTGCTGGTCATAACTTCCAACGTTCACTAGATGAATGGCTGTAAGTCAAGGGCTACCTATAGTAAGCAGATCTTGGGAGGTCAGTTGTAACTTCAAATGGTCACTAAGAGATAGTGTCATAAGTCAAGTTACTATCTGTAAACCAGCTCGTTCAGCTCTTTCCTTTTTAGTAACATAAAAGAAAAATTAAAGGGCCATTTCTCGGGGTTAACAACTGCTAGCAGTTCCACTCCACCAAAGAGATTTTTGCCTGGATTTGATAGTCCCAAAGACGCTTTTTTCAACAGGCAATCGGACTTTCTGGTTTTTCTTTGAAAACGTTTTGCTTCTTAGCCAAGAAGCATCTTTAGCTCTGAAGGGATGGAAGGGAACGGAAGGGTCTGACTCTGTAAAAGGATGCAAATGACCAGTTGTCTGCAGGAGTATAAATCCTTCCATTCCCCACTATCCAGCCAGAGCTGAAGAAGCTTCTTGGATGAGGAGCAAAACACCTTCAAAGAAAAACCAGAAAGTCCAGTTGCCTCTTGAAAAAAAAAAAAAGACACCTTTGGGACAACCACAACCTGGATGGTTGAGGAGCTATATAGATCTTGACCTGGTAATTTCCCCCTTTTTACCTTCTCGAAAACGGTTTCCTTCTGCTTTGGTCTTCTTTTGCCTCTCCGAACCAGCCAAGTCAACCAGATGCAATTTTGAAAGAAAGCTAACGTTCCTAAACCGGAAACATTCTGTTAACTCAGAAGGCAACCAATGGCAAAGGCTGGGATTTGAGAAAAGCTTTAATGTGGAGTATTTCAAACATTTAACTGGATCTCCCAGGGACCCAATTTAATTAAATTAGGAAACCCACGGGGGGCGGGGGGGGGGGTGTTCCTGTCTTTCAATATCTCTTGTGGTCCTAGAATAACTCCTATTTATTTAGATTTCTTTTTAATTCCACCTTTATCGTTTTTATAAACAATTCAAGGTGGCAAACATAGACAATCCTTTCTCTTCCTCCTGTTTTCCCCACCACAACCCTGTGAGTTGAATAGAGAGGGTTTGGCCCAAAGTCACCCAGCTAGCTTTTATGCTTAAGGTGGCACTGGAATTCACAGTCCCCTAGTGATTGGCCCAGTCACCTAGATGGCTTTCAGGCCTCAGGTAGAACTAGAACTCCCAGTTCCCTAGTGATTGACCCAAAGTAACCCAGCTGGCTTTCATGCCTGAGGTAGAATTAGAACTCACTGTCTCCTGGTTTCTAGCCTGGTGCCTTCAGCACTAGACCAAACTTATCAAAAAAGACTGCAAGCCCCATAAAAAGGTTGGTTATCCTGACACCTTTCTTACTTGTCAGCCTTGCTTTTCTGCTCCACGCACATGGTGAAGATGGCATGGGAGCGGGAGCTCTGCGTATTCATCGCGGTTGCTGCAACCGTTCGGGAGTTGTTGCCTTGTTCCAGGCAGAGGACGGTCTCACGTGCACTTGTCACCATGTGCTCTGTGAGACCCCAAATCTGTGGGTGGAAGCAAGAGAAAAAAAAACCTCGTGTTCCTGAGGATGGCATTCCTTATGTGTTCAGAACTACGCCGGGCTGCAGACTTCCGGTTTTCAGGGCTCCGGCGGCAGGCAGGAATCCGCGATCGTGCACGGTTTCTGCCTGGACTCGCCGCTGGAGCACCCCGAGCCAGTTGGCTACGGGGCTAAGCCACCCCGTAGAGGTGGTGAAGACGGGGGAGATCGCCAGCAGGGTCGAGGAGAGCTGCATCTCTCCTCCTCAGCTGGCCAAACTCCCTTTCCCGAAGGCGGTAAGAGCGGCGGTCAGAAATGGCCGCCTCAAAGAAGTACTCAACCGGAAAAGACAGTGCAGGAGGAAGTTAAGAAGTGAAAGTTTTGGCTGACCGGGATAAAAAGCAACAACCAAGATACCCTGGAATTTAAATTTTATAAAAGATAACATCGCTCCCAAAGAAGGTTCGGAAGCAGCGAATGAAAGTGAAAAGGGAAAGTTTTTTTTTCACTCTCCTTCCTTACGTTGACAGTGAACAGAGATGAATGAGAAATCAGAAAATCCCGCTTTGGCATCAATAGGTAATTAAACTGGATAATTAAATGTCAAGGGGATAATAAGGATTTCTGAACACTAAAAAATCTTTATTTTTTCTTTGCTGTAAGTGGGAAGGGAGAAGAAAAGAATAAGAGTAGGATTTGGAAGAAGACTGCTTGAACTTGATTAAATCCTAACAAGACTTCTAAAAGATACATTTTAACTGGAACTTTGCAACTAAATAGTAACCCCAGGAAGAGAAAGTGAAAAAAGAAGAAAGTGTTAAAAGAAACAGCTTGTGTGTATTTGGATTGCTTGGTGACTTTGGGACTTTTGGAAATTATATTTGGATGACTAAAAACACTTGGGTGGTTGTTTGGAAAAATTTTTTACAATGGCATTACTTGTGGATGAACTGAAAATGGAATTTAAAAAATACAAAGAAGAGGAACAAGAAGGGAAGGGCTCTCTTGGCTCTGTTTTTCAATTCTTAGAAATGGCGATTTGTGTCTACAAGAAACAACAAGAAAAGACTGCGCAACAAGAAGATTGGGACAAAGAAGAAGCCATCTTTAATGAACAAGTAACTCTATCTGGGGAAGAAAGGGGAAAGAGGGAAAAGAGAATGGAGAATTTAAGACTTAAAAAAAACAGCCAAAAAAGGGAAAAATAATTTGAAAAGTGGACATAATGTTGGAAAGCAACAGAAAAGGGGAATACAGAAGAGGGAAATGGAGGTGGAGACAGGGGGGTAAAAAGGGGAGAGAGAAGAAGAAAGGGAAGAAGGAAGGGAAGAGAAGTTACAAAGGTTTGGAGCAAGATGTAAAGAAACAGGACTTATTTACAGATAATGGGTGAAAATTTAACTGAAAAAGGGATTCTGTAAAGGTACATATGATTGTATTGTTATATTTGTAATAGAAATAATGTTAGAAAATTGGAAACAATATATGATTAAAAAGTGGAATAAAATAGTCAGTGTAATTCAGTGAAACTTTTGTGAACAAAATAAATGAAATGAAATAAATGAGAGAATTGCATTAGGAAGGAATGGGAACATTTTAACTACTCAATGTTTTATAAAATATAAGTGAAGTGGGGGGGAAGTAACTGAAAAGTTTATAAGTGTTCCCATAGAAGTATGATACTTATTTGAAAAGTAATGTGTAAAATGTTTAAGATTTAAATGAATATTAATATTAATGATAGAATTGAATTGGCATGGATTGTTGTTTTAATTATATTATATATTTATATATATTTTTCTTTTCTAAAAAATACAGTGTGCAGTTTTAGAATGTACCAAGCAGAATCCGAATGGAAGTTATGTATTATATTAAGTGTTATAATTTTAGGGGAAAGATATAAAGGCGTCATACTCCAATCAGTGATTACAGGAGAAATTTTGTTTAATGAGAAAAGATAATAGACAGCTGAAACAGGACAGACAAAGAATATAAGTACAATGATTTGAATTGAGATGAAATAAACAAAATAAAATTAAGAAAGTTAAAAGAGGGGAGAAGCTATATAGAAAATGTAGAATGGTCATAAGATATGGAATGAAATATAAAAATGAGCATGAACTTGAATTTGTGTCTGTACGAAGAGATGTAACCCGGGATCAAGCTGCTTTCAAAAAAGATGTTTTATGTTTTCATGTTTTATGTTTTGTTTGTTTATGTTTGTTTTTAAAAATCAATAAATTTTTCACACACACAAAAAAAGAACTACGCCGGGCTGAATTTTGGCCCACGCCTGGGACTTTGTAAAAGGTTATTTTTATCCTCTTTCATGAAGACTTGTTTCAGGGCTCCAGCCCTCGAGTCACAAGACCGTGATTCCCCACTTGCAGTTATTGAGAAATAGAACCATCGGGCTGGAAGAGAACCCAGAGGGCTTCTAAATCTAGTCCAGCCACCTGCTCAAGGCAGGAGGCCTGAATAGTTGTCCAATCTCTCCTTAAACCCTCCAATGTGGGAGCATTTACAACGTCGTTCCACTGATTGTTCTCCCCGTTAGGAAATTTCTCCTTAGTTCTAAATACTCGATGTTGCTCCCTTAAAATTAGTAAAGTATTCAGAAAGAATCCTACCTTAATGTCTCCCTTGGGGTTTTCCCGAATGCTTATCTGAGCTCTTTCTTTGCCCGCTGCCAACAGATCTAAGATGTCTTCATTGTAAATCTGAAGGCATCAAAAGAAAATCAAGCTGAATAGAGCAGGCAATACATCAGGAGTGGGGAACTATAGCCCCTTTAAGGACCTGCGGACTTCAAATCCCAGGGTTCCCAAGCTAGCCAGGCTTAAATGACCTATGGCCTTTTAACTCCCAGGATTCCTGAGATAGCCATGCTGGCTCAGGAATTCTGGGAGTTGAAGTTCAGAGAATGTAAAAGGGCCATAGTTCCCCACCCCTGCAACAAATAAAAGCTGCATGGCCTTACATTAGCTGACGGTAGAATCTGTTTTCAAGTGAATTAACATAGAGTTTATAAGGAACTGTTTTAGCTTGGAAGCATAAGTCAATATCGACCAAACAGCTAGCTAGCTGGCTGGCTGGCTGCTTAAAATAAACACCTAGCCCTGATGAGGTTACCTAGCTAGTTCATGAACCGTCTGCAAGAAAACAGCCACGGTCAGAGGGCACCAAGGACCCCAGAGTCCTCCTCTTCCTCATCTCTGCCAACCCTCCTCCCTTCTAGCCCTGACGTTGTTACCTAGTGGGGTTATGAAATGTCTTCAAGAAAACAACCTAACTCGGAGCAATCAAGGACCCCCTCAGTCCTCCTCTTTCTCCTCATCTCTGCTAACTCCATTCACTTCTATCACTGATGATGTTACCTAGCTGGGTGGTGAAGAGGAAATCTGGAAGAGCAGTGCAGCAGTTTGAAAGTAAAAGTCCATTCCAACTCTTATCTTTAAAAGATTTGAACTAAAATACCAGAGCTTTTGCCCGGGAATATATTGAATTGGAGAATGTGATTAATTAATTACAGCCTTGTTTGAATTTCAAGAAAAAAAAACCTGAATAAGCAGACCTGTGACTCAGAGTTGGCATCCTTTGGCTCTAAATAGAAACTTACCTCCAAATAGGAGACTTTCAAGGTAAACTGCCAATCCACTTTCTGCTCCAGCTCTTGGAAAAGCATCATGATGACTCGTGGAATGGCTCCGACTGTGGGGTCGTTTTCTTGGTCAGTGGTGTAAGCCCCGCCCATGGAATAGGTCTTCCCGGAGCCCGTCTGCCCGTAGGCTAAAACTGTGGCGTTATAGCCTGGATAGTGAGAAAAGCATAGAATCAAGATCAGGTGAAGTATTAGTACTGCTTTATGAAACCCTCGTAAGACCACACCTGGAATCCTTCAACTGATTTTGGTCATCGTGCTACAAAAAAAAGATGTTGAGACTTTGGAAAAAGTCCAGAGAAGAGCAACTAAGACAGGGGTGTGCAAACTTTTTGGCTCGGGGGCCTCATTGACTTTTAAAATTTGACAGACGGGCCGGGTCAGCACAAGATTTTTCGGGAATCGCCCCCCCCTCCTTCTCCTCCTTCCCCTCTCCTCGGAGGCCCCCTGAGTCAAGAGTTGCTACCGCCGGCGCAGCTCCGCGCGGCTCCAGTCCCGCGTTGCTTCGGGAATGGAAAGGCAAAAAGGAAGAGCCGCGGTGGCGCTTTGCAACGGGAGCAGCGGCACCGGAGGCTCAGGCTCAGCGGCTCCTGGTTTTGCCTTTCCCTTCCCAAGGCAATGCGACTGGAGCCACGCGGAGCTGCGCCGGCGGTAGCAACTCCTGACAGCCCCAGCCGGACACCTGAGCGGAGCCCGGGCAGAACTGCCTGTTGCTGCTGCGGGCGCTGCTGCGGGCATATGGCTGCCCAAGTAAAGAACCGCACCAGCTCAGGGCAACTGTGAGGAGCAAGAGGGGAAGGCAAAGTGCTCATTTCATAGCAGTCAACTTCACTCTCTTTTGCTCCAGTTAGGTGCTCCCGGCATGCACAAGGAGCATGAAGGGAGGCAAACACCGCACGGATGCGAGAACTTTGCCCAAGACTTCTCGTGTATTCAGGGGCTACACCTCTCCCAACAATGAGTTGGTGGCGATCTAACAAAACGTCTTCCAGCTCTTAAAGATTGACTTTAAGAGCGCCCCCATGGAAGAAGCCAAGAACAAAAGTAGAGGCGGCGGGGGCAACAGGGGCATGTGATGGGTCCCTCCACGGTCCCCTCCCAGGTGAGAGTTAGGGCTTTGGCACCTACTTTTTTCCTGAGAGGTTCGTTGTCTGCCTCCCTTCATACTCCTTGTGGAGGGACACACATGCCCCGTCACCCCTGCCGCCACTACGTTTGCTCGGCTTCTTCCATGGGGGCACTCTTAAAGTTGACCTTTAAGTGGTCCCGGAACATCCGCCCACCTGCCCGGCACCCGCCCTCCCGGAGCACGCTTTCTTCCTTCTCCTGGAGAACGTGCCTCTTCCAGCCCGGCCTGGCCCGGCCAGCCAGCAGGTGACCACATGTCCTGGGGCTTGTCACGAGATGTCTGCAGCATGCTCTGTTCTATGTGTCAGGCACAGCAGGTCCGAGCAGCCGGCGCATAGAACAGGGTGGTGCTGGACCATTGGAGAAGCGGAGCAAAGCCGGAGATTAGTAGCTGCCTCTTTCGGCGCAGAAAGTTTCCCCCAACCAGCCGGCTGGTCTCCTTCTCTGCCTGTTTGTTCTGTATGGCCGAGAAGACCAACCGAGAAGCGTGCTGCCAGGCGGGGGCCACACGGCGCAGGGCAACACGCCACTGCCCGGCCCTGGCGAGGGAAAGCAGTGGGCGTTCCCCGGGCGGCGACCTCAGGCCCGCCACCAGGGAAGCGGCTGCCCAGCTCCGTGTTGTACGATTTTTTGGCGCGCGGCGCGGGGTCTCTTTTGGCTGGCCCCAATTTTTTTTTTCAGAGGGGAATTTTTTTTTCCAGAGGCGGGCCATATTAAAATGACCAACGGGCCGGATGTGGCCCACGGGCCGTAGTTTGCCCACCCCTGAACTAGGGGGATCCATAAGAGTCAAAAAAGAAATTCTGGATATTTGTTAACCTTATTCTTCAAAAGTGCAAACTACAAGTCATGCTATCAATGTGGGCTTTATTTAGAGAGTTTAGCTATTATAATTCATAAAGTTGAGTAATATTTCAACATTTTTTCTGGAGAATTTTAATGTGGTCCTTAAATCTACACCATTAACTACATTTCTCTGCACAAATTACAATATATAGGAATTTTCCACACCAAAGTGAGCCAAATGCTCAACTCTGGAATTCTGCAACAGATGTTTGAGGGAAATGCAAAAGAAGACAGGCAGATTGAATTTGTTACCCTTTAAATCTCAGGAGAACAGCTACCTTGATGGTTAATTAGTTTTATAATGCACAAAGCCTGAAAGATCTTTGGATATTAAATTGAGGAACAGTACTTGGAGATATGTTTGTAATTTTTCTTTTAATCTTCAAAAACAAAACAAAGCATACTTTCCTAAACCACCAATAATACTCTGCTAAAATGAATTGTTAACCCCTAAAGATATTCCTGTAAATATTCCTAAAGAGAAAGTTTGGGTATGATCATTGGATTGAATCTAACATTTTTGCCCAGTGAATCAAGGACGGTATTTTCATTTGAGGAAGCCCACCCCCCCAAACCCTAATCTTCCTATCATGGATAGAACAAAAATGCTGAACATAATCCACCTAGTTTCAGTTAGCTAGCTTGAGATATTGCTTCTTATTGCTTTTTACTGAAATGCTTTATAAATGGAATGCACTTAGAATCATGAGTACTACAGATGTGGTCTCCTGTCAGGGTCTTTGAACCTTGGCCTCTCCATTGGTCCCATTATTCTCAGTTTCACACCATGCTCCTGGGACTGCTGTCCTTCACACAACTAATCTTTGGGAAAATTGCTTTTGATGAGATTGAACACATTCCTTACTGGTGCCTGGCAGCTCAAATCAGATTCACTTTTCAAAGAAATGAAACTCTCTGGAAGGTATGTGGAATTGTATTTACAAAATGTGGGTGTTATACTCATTAACTATCTGAACTTCATGTCAGGTATATAATATAACTAATAGATTGAATAACCAGATTCCTAATAAAGGCTTATCAAACATTAGATTATTGAGACCCAGTGAATGTGCTAACTCCCAGTTTTATTCAGTTTCTCATTTTTTCCCAAACTTAAACCTGATCCATCCTATTCCTTTGTAATTTGTATTTTGTATACAAATTCATATTTCTTTGTTCTGACAATTGGGTGCACATTTTCCAGGTCCCCTTTTTTCTCCCTGAAATCAACATGAGTATCAAGGTGCTATTACATTTCTTCTATCAAGTGAGAAATCCCCCCACCCCCAAGAACAGCACACTCCAATTTAAATCAAGGGATCAGCAGACTTCTTGTGTAGTTCTAACCATTCTGCTGCTTGCACTTCAGTGCTTTAATTTTGCTTCCCAGAACAGATTGCAACTGCATGATGAATGGAGAGCAGCAAATCTCAGGCCAGCAATGAGAGACAGTAAGTCCTTCATTTTCAGATTGCAGGAAGCAAAGATGAGATACCCCCTGTAGAAGCCTGTTTGAGTAGAGTTTATGGTTCAGCAAATGAAATATGTCTTTATAATACAGCAATAAAAACACTATTAACTGCAACAGCGGAGAATCTGAGCAGGAGTATATTGCAGGGCCAACTTTATCATTGTAATTTTGATATGGAAGAATTCTTGTTGTAGGGACAGTTTCTGGGACTAGAGCAAATATATACAGGACTCTTTGAGAATGGCTTACTGCAGTTCTTACATATTCTGCTTGAGGGTTCAGAATGGAATGTACTCACTGAAGAAGAAGAAGATACTCTTTTCTGAACCATGAATACGTTTCAATTTACACTGTGTGTGTATGTGTTTGTCTGAGTGCATTGTGACATTAGCTTCAGTGATGGGTTGCATTTATTCACAATAGTCAAATATATTAATTTCTTGCAGTCATTACTGGCTTTTCCTAATAGAAAATCTAACTGGCCACTGATCCCAATTTCAGTTTTTTTTTTTAAATCCTTTACAAATCAGGGCTTCTTGTGGGATGTGTGTCACAAAAAGTCAAGAAGGCATCTGTGACCATGTAATTGAACCCCTACCTACTTTTATGTATGTCACTGTGAAAAGAGACTGGGGCTTTGATCATCCAGTAGCAGAGACTGTCTTGACTTTTACAACCTTTTAGTGGAAAGTCAATGAAAAAACTCTCCCTTTTCTTACACTCTAAATAGGATCACATCCACCTACTTCACTTCTCCTTCCTTGACTAGTAAACTATGTGTAATTTTATAAACATGCAACAAATAACTTTTAACAACCCCTGAAGTGATGAGAAGACTCAGGCACTTCTAATGGCACTTGAAGGTTATTATAGTCCAGGGGTTTTCAAACTTGACAACTTTAAGACTTGTGGACTTCAAC
>NW_020717212.1:114-36088 GCF_900518725.1 Notechis scutatus | reverse complement strand
TGTTAAGTTTTCGCGGGTACTTACATGTATGGCATTCAGCTTTGTTCGGGTATTTTCCCACGTCATAGCAGTTGTGCTTTTAAAGTTGTAGCGACATTTCAGCAGAATCTCATCTGCCATCATCAGGCTTTTGTATAGTGTTCGTCTGTGAGTCAGGCTGTATATATATATACATACATATATATATATACATATACATATACATATGTAGTATGCATATATATGTGTGTGTGTTTATATATGTGTGTGTGTGTATATATATATACACACACACATATTTTCTTATGTTTTTGTGGGTATTTATATTTATGGTATTTTAGGTTTCCTCAGGTATTTTCCCACATCTTAATAGTTGTGCTTAATAACACAACTAATAAGATGTGGGAAAATATCCGAAGAAACCTAAATACAATACATATATATACATATACATATGCATATAAGTGTGTATATATATATATATATATGTGTGCGCGTATTTGTATATGAGTGTGTGTATACATACACACACATATATATATTACACTAATATATATGTGTGTGTGTATGTATGTATTTGCACATGCTAACAATATTGAAATTATATTCAATTTTATTGAAATTTCTATGTGGAAGGAAATGAGGGGAGACAGTTGCTGGGCCTTTGGAGCTGGAAGGGTAAAAATTGCTATACGTAGATACTGTAGGTAATATAATTTATATATGTACACAAACTATATAACAATATTGAAATTATATTTCAATAACTTTATTGAGATATACATTTATATGTTTGAAATTACAATATAGAATAGAAATAAAAATGAAGGTCATGGGGGAACAGTAAAGGAAAAAAGGAGAAGGGAGTGTGTGGGGTAACAGAAAAAAGGGGGGGAAGTCTTCCCTTCCAACATTTTTCACCTGCTACAATAAAAATAAGATAATGCAGCCTCACCTATTTACTTCTACATGCTTAGAAGCAATGATTACTACATACTATGCTTAGTATATAGTAACCACTTCAATAACAACAAGCCTAGCTAATCAGTAAATCTCAAAGGCAGAATTTCAGGTTGTTTTCTTCTTGAGCACAAGGTCCAGAAGTGGTTTCTAAGCAGAACTGGATGAGACGCGTTTTTTCTCTTGTGCAAATAGCCCCAGGAACAGCCACTGTGTGTCTCTGCCTGGAAAAGAAAGCATTAAATTCATTATGGGGGAACTTGTGGGTGGAAATCTCTCTGCTCTCTCGTGCTAGGAACCGTTGGTGAGCTTTCCTGTTTCTGGACTGAGTCAGCATGGATATGGGAGGCAGTAGCCGGATCCCCTATGATGATTACCCAGTGGTCTTCCTCCCTCCCTATGAGAATCCTCCGACCTGGATCCCACCTCATGAGGTGGGTGGCTGTAGATCCCCTACTGGTATCTGGTAGCCTTTGGGCGATCTTCTGCCTTGCTTGAATTTGATGTAAAGGGCATGAAGACATTTTTTTTTTTTTTTGCAGCAAACCTAATAATTCTGATGCTTTTCCCAGAATGGAACCCAGGGTGCTATTTCTAGACATATCCTTTGATTTTTTTCCGTAGAGGATTTACCATTCGGATTACAACAATGAGTTAACCCAGTTCCTGCCTCGGACCATCATCCTGAAAAAGCCGTCAGGGGCTCAGGTGAGACTTGACTCATTCTCAGAAGAGGGTGGAGCAAAGAGGGGACCTCTGTGATGTCTTCCCAAGCTGGCATTCTCCAACAATTCCCATCATCCCCAGCCATAAGCAGTGGGAACTGTAGTACAGTAGGGGAAATAGCTCCTTGGCTTTTCGTGGGCAGTTCTGTTCACTGAATTCCTCTACAAACATGTTGGTTTTCCTCGGGATGGAGGGAATTTCTTCTGCACAGCTGCTGGATAAGTTGGTCAGTCAACCTTAAAAAGCTTATGATTTTGCTGGATTTGGGTTTGATGCTCCTTCCTAGAGGGGTCAAAGAAATTATTGAGGAAGGCAGCAAGCAGATTTGGCTTTGTGAATCAGGGCAGGGGAGGCTTAAAACCACTGTACTCTCTCTGCTGCAGGTTGTCCTCAACTTATGACCATAGTTGAGTCCGGTATTACAGCCCTAAGTCATGCTGGTCATTAAGTAGAACATCATGTGACCACAACTGGTTTTAGGAACTTTTTTGTGGTGGTTGTTAAGTTATAAAATGAAGTTAACGCATTGTCCACAATGAGCGTTTTTGATGGAAACCAGAAAAAAACCCTGATTTCCAGCAAAAAATAAAAATTGTGGGCACATGACCGTGACACTGTCGTAAGTTAAGTAGTGCTGTATTGTATCTCTGGGGGGGGGGGGGGCGCAGAATTGATAATGACAGATACGACGTTCTTTGCTAGAATGTGGTCACTTCTGAAAAATGAACAAAAAACTCCTGAGATTTGACAAGCTCCCCCCTGACTGCAAAAGCTGCTGGTTATTGAGCCTCCCTTGCTAAAAGATAGGTCAGAATAGAACAAGTGAGCCAGAAGGGACCTTGGAGGTCTTCTAGTCCAGCCCCCTGCTCAAGCAGGAGAACCTATACTATCAGGGTTGAAATGTGGCCTAGGAGATCCGTGTTGAGCAGCAAATTCACAGAACTCGAAAGCAGCAATTACATTTTATGCCAACTCTTTCCGTTCTTCCTTCTTAGCTGGGCTTTAACATCCGAGGAGGAAAAGCTTCTCAGTTGGGTATTTTCATCTCAAAGGTACATTTTTCTTTCGTCTCACCCTAACCAAAATTCCTTCCTCCTTTAAGAAGTGCGTGAATTGGGATTTTCAATCCTATGTTGGTTGCAGACTCTGTGGCTTGAATCCTTTGTCCGCTCTAGCCAGCCACCAAGGTCATACTCCCTGATCATTATCCCATTTCTGTCATAATCTGGACCTTGGACTTCCTCATTAAATCTGCCTTTGGATTATGGGTTTCCTGTCTGGCCGCTCACAGAGGGTCAGATTAGGTAATCATACCTCTTCAGTCCTTATTCTTAACACTGGTACACCACAGGGTTGCGTGTTGAGTCCCTTACTCTATACTCTTTATGGGCAAGACTGCATTCCCACTCACGCTAGTAATACTATTGCTAAATTTGCAGATGATACAAGAGTGGTGGGACTCATCTCCGGGGGGCGTGGATGAGTCTGCCTACCGAGATGAAGTGGACCGGTTGCTTTCGTGGTGTGGGGACAATGACTTGGTCTTCAACACCAATAAGACCAAGGAGCTGATAGTGGACTATATAGAAGGAACAGCTCAAGACATCCAGCCCTTGCTTATCAATGGAGACCGAGGGGAGCAAATGGCCAGTTTTCAGTTTCTGGGTGTTACCCTAAAAGAGGACCTGACCTGGGGGTGCCCACATTGCAGCCTTGGTAAAAGGGGCCCAGCAGAGATTATACTACCTGAGGCTTCTCAGAAAACAACAACTGAATGAAAAACTGCTGGTGACCTTCTACCGCTGCACCATAGAGAGCACCTTAACTTCCTGCACCTGTGTATGGTTTGCCAATTGCACAGGGGTACATAGGAAAGCACTCCGGGGGTGGTGGGGGTTAAGGTCATTGCCCAGAGGATCATTGGCTGCCCTCTCCCCTCTTTGGAAGAGCTTTATAGCTCCTGCTGCCTTAAGAAAGTTCAAAATGTTCTCAAAGATTTATCTCATCCTGGGCACCTTTGTTTTGAACTATTACCATCTGGTAGATGGTACAGAATAATAAAAACAGGGACAAATAGGCTGAAAAACAGCTTCTATCCCAGGGCAGTAGCTCTTTTGAATTCTGCTGTATATTGCAATATTGGTGCAGTGTCGGAGGTTTTCGGTTCAATGTGTGGAGGGTGAAGGAGGTGTGTTTGTGTTTATTTTCATGGTCATGATGTGCACTGAAGATGCTGTTTGATTTTGTTGTACGAGGTGCAATGACAATAAAGTAAACTAAATTAAACTAAATAATCCTGATCATCCCATTTCTGTTTGAAAAAGCTGCAATGCGGAAGTAGACTGATGAGGACCATTCTTCTAGGATAGCACCTGTTTAGGTTGTTTTTTTTCCTTGTTCGTTTACAACGAAGAAAAGGCCACTTAGTTTTGTGCGGCTCCCTTCAAAACAAAAATTTAAGTTGCACCATAGGATATAATTTATTAGAAACTGAAACAGAATAGATTGGAATATATATAATTTCTTTAGCAGATTCCCAAGTATTTCAGGTTTTAAAATGAGAGGCAGGATGTCATTTTGGCCTTTTCAATCCCCCTTTCCATTATTTTGCCTTCATCCAAATAATTTTTTCCCAATTCTTCCTGGGCATTATTTATTTATCGTATGGCATGTTCACATTAAATCTGGATAAAAACACAGGAGAGAAAAATAACAGAATATGAAATGTAAAATCCTAAAATATTACAAACATATATCTAGATACATTCCTGGGCAAAGGGAACAATACAGTGCGCTGGTCTCCCCCTCCCTGGCCTTGTGCACCCCTCCCTCCCCCGGACTCTGAACTGTAAAATCTTATTGTCTTATTTGGATTGCCCCCCCAGTTAGGGAAGAGGCCCTTTTGACAGTTCTCTGCATTGGGGGCAATCCCTCATTTCTCCTGAGTTAGGTGATCCCGGATTCTGACGCTCATCGAGCCGGGTTGCAGGAGGGCGATCAGGTCCTGGCAGTGAACGATGTGGACTTCCAAGACATTGAGCACAGCAAGGTGAGAGGTGCCTTCACCTTGGCGGGAAGAGCTTTGCTATTTGAATGAGGGGGTGGTCCTTTGGGCCTTCAACCCAAAGAGTTCCCAAACGTTAGAGATTAGGGAGTTCATCGCGTTGCGTTATTTATAGATTCCTTTATTAAGAGCACCAGCCACCCCGTCAAAAAGTTTCTCTTTTGCTTTAGACTAACAAGTCTATCCGGCAAGGAGATGAATAGTTGTCTGTCACACTTGTTCATCTCCGCCCTCTTCCTTTTACCCCCAGAGCTAGGGTGGGGCTCCGCTAGCAGCAGTGGCTCTTCCGTCACGAGGACCGGCCCATAGATTTCTACTGCTCTCCTCTCCTCTGCCTTCTGACCATCTGTGCGTCAGGCACTGGACTCAGTTCCTCCTCTTCCTCATCAGCCAGTTCTAGACCTGGGGGTTGTTGACTCTCCATCTGAGGGCTGATGGATGGCCCAGGCTCCTCCGCCTCTGTCTCTTTCTCTCTCTCTCTCTCTCTGTCAGCTGCACTCCCTCTTCCCTCTCAGAGATTCCAGGTTGCCCTGATGCTGGCCCTGACTCCCACGCCGCCTCCTCCTCTGATTCGGCTGATGGAGGCCGGCAGCTGACAGGCCACGACACAGTTGCTCAATGTGTGGATGGGAGATTGTTTTGCATCCTTTAAGGGCCACTGAGATCCTTCAAGGAAACAGAACATACACAACATGACAGCTATATTTATTTAATTTATGTCCTCCTTTTATTATTTTTATAAACAACTCAATGCGATGAATCTAAGACTCCTTCCTATTTTCCCCACAACAACAACCCCGTGAGGCGATTTGGGCTGAGAGCGTGGGACCGGCCCATGGTCACCTAGCTGGCTTTCGTGGCTAAGGCCGGATTTGAACCCATGGTCTCCCCAGTTCCTAACCTGCTGCCTCAGTCACCAGACCAATATATTTGCTGCTCTTAAAGATTCAGCATTTCTCTCTCTCTCTCTCTCTTTCCCAGGCTGTAGAGATCTTGAAAACTGCTCGGGAGATCATTATGAGAGTCCGCTTCTTTCCTTACAGTAAGTATTGTTGTTACTGTTGTGTGGAGAAAACTTTTTAAATGATTTGTTTCAATGTTTTTTTTTTTTTAAAGATTTTATCTGCAATATATTTTTTCAAATTGTGAGCCACCCACAGGTAAGGCAGCTTTAGAAGTCAAATATACATATCATGTTTCCCTCAAAATTAAGACCAGGTCTTATATTAATTTTTGCTACAAAAGACGCATTGGGGCTTATTTTCTGGTTAGGTCTTATTTTGGGGGAAACATGGGTCTAAATGTGTCCGTCTGACTGACAGTTTTAATTGGGGCTTATTTTCGGGGTAGGGCTTATATTACAAGCATTCTGAAAAACCATGCTAGGGCTTATTTTCCAGTTGGGTCTTATTTTCAAGGGAAATACGGTTCTAAATGCATCCGTTTGGCTGACAATCTTAACTGGGTGGCAGCTTTGAAAGCCCTATTCCTCGCTGCCACATAGCCTGAGAAAGAGGGAGGGGAGTGATTTCAGTGAAGGAGCTCGAAGTAGACAAAATTATTTTGTTAGTTCAAGGTCATTAAGTATGGCGCGGGATGAAATAAGAATCTTACTTTTGGACAGATCGTGATTGGGCCATGTGATGTGACGATGGCCACGGGGGCGAGCAGGGGGGGATTTGGAGCTTGGGAAATTGTGGGAAGCCCGAAACCTTTTAGATTCGAGATTGCATAGAAGTGCCAGGTGCTACTCTAATAAAGGTACTTTTGAGATATGTTTGTCTCTGAGTTACCGATTGGAATGGAGGTTTGCAGAAATGCTGACATTGGGGCTTAATTTGGGGGTAGGGCTTATATTACGAGCATCCTGGGAAAAAAATGCTAGGGCTTATTTTCCAGTTGGGTCCTATTTTTAGGGAAACGGTACCTACGTAAAAGGTCCTGTGTGGTTCACAGGCTCACATCTTTTCTAATTGGGAATATTCCCCTTTTCACATGAAGGGAAACTGAGGCTTCCTGAGGCCCAGTAAGGAAACAGGAATCCGTTGGGAGATTCATATCTCTGCGAAGGTTTCTAGGACTAGCATCTTTGAGGATTGTTTTGGGGAATTTGTCAGAAGAGATTCTCTGCCAGGCTGGGATGTGGGAACTGTGAAATGCCAGTCCCTGGTAGCAATATCCAAAAAGGGGTTTTGTCTTCATCCACATCTTGTGGAATTCACACCGACTTCCGCCCACCCGAAGCAAGTTACTGGGTTTTTCATTTTAACTCAAAACGGGCTTTTCTGAGACTCCAGCCTTCATTTCTCCCTCTTCCCTTCCAGATTACCACAGGCAGAAGGAGCGAACGGTTCACTAGACGTTCCCTTCCCGACGACCGCCTTGCCTGTCACCCAGCCGATTCTGATTTTTCATTTCTTTTTGTAACTACGTGCTTTACTGTGAAGCACGCTCTTTTATTCTGCATACTTTTAAAAAAAAAAAAAACCTCTGAAAACCCTAAATAGGTTTTTTGTGGGGTGGGGGGTGGGGCAGAGAGCAGAAAATAAGTCCCTTTCTGATCAGGTGCATTGTGGAAGTTCCACCAAGAGCTCGAGGTTCCCTTTAGCTTCTTCCTGCGGACCAAAAGATCGGGGCCCTCAGACTGAGTTTAACTCATCCCTGATCCAGAAGGAGAGATTGATGGCCAACGATGCTGGGTGTCCCCGTGGAATTGCGTTTTTTTTTTCCTCCTTTTTTTTTTTTTTTACCCTTAGGTGTGCAGATCACCTGTTTAGTTTCCAAATTCTTTTGGGGTAGTGGAGGCCTGTGAGGCAGGCTCTGGGTGCACAGCCTGACGTGAACATCTGTTGCTTTTTAAAAGGGCGGTTCCGCTTCTGTTCTTCAAAGCAAGAATCCTCCTTCGCCTCCCCTGTTCTACTTGTTCTTCCAACTCAGGAAAGTTGATAATTGGTTTTTAGAGGAGTTAATTACACCGTGCTTCTGTCCTTTTTCATTAAGGCGCTAATGGGAGGGAGGGGTGTAGATCCTTACCTCAACGGAGGATTCACCTGGAGAACAGCTGGCTTCCCTTCCTGAGTTTGGCCTTTGATCCATCCAAAGGAGGACAGCCAGAAAGCCCTCCATCCCTGCAAATCCACGGAGCAACTGATGTTTTAGTTGAATCTTGCAATTCAGCCTTAGAAAGAACAAGATTTTTTTTAAAAAAAAAACATCCTCCTAAGCTCCCCACTTCAAAGCTGCGTTGCCATGTTGACTTCTCTTCCTTGGGTTTGGTTTTTGTTATCACGTGTCCCCCCCCCCCCCCGGCCCCGGTTTGGATAAGTTTTCATCTTTAATAAAAAAAATATTCCTATTGCACTGTGACTGATGTATGAGGGGTGCGGCGGCTTAGAGGTAGAGATTTTGCCTCACCGTTGGGAGGCTGTGAGTTTGATCCCAGGTTGAGATAGATATTTCTCTCTCTCTCTGGGCCCGATGGGAATTTTATCTTCTGAATATAACTCCGCATCAGTGACAGGAAAGGCATCCGGCCATTGAAATACTCAGCTCCATTCAGTTGCCCAGACCTCACCCTGCAAGGGATCATGGGGTTGTTAAATGAAGATAATGATGACTGACTGATGTATATGCTGTATTCTACCGAGAAGCATGTGCTCCTGAGTAACCCCACACCTCTTTTCTACATCTCAAACATGCTCCACTGGCCATTGCTAAAGACAAGTACTCCTTAACTTACGGCCACAATTTAGCTTTAAAAAATTCCTGTCGCTAAGCAAGACAAGGGAATTTCCCCCCATTTTATGCCCTTTCTTGGCACTGTTGCTAAGCATTGCAATTAGTAACATAATTTTTTAAGTAAATTTGACTTCCCTGTTGATTTTGCTTGTCGGAAGGTTGCAAAAGGGGACACCCCTGCAACAGTCCTAAATGTGAATCCTGTTCCGACCCAGGCTTCGTCAAACGTAATTAATCACAAACTTTTTTTTAAAAGCAAAACCTATTTTATTGCAATGCTGGGAATTGCTTGCATTCCCAGCCAGAACTAATTATAAGCAGTTCCCCAAGATAAGCAAAGGCCTTTCAATGCTGCCAAAAAAGAAGTATCCAGTTATAACAGAAACCAACCGAAGTACCAGGAAAAAACCAACCAGAGCTTCAAGGAAGACTCAGAATCTATCGAACTACTTTGCTTCCTGCAAAGGTTTCATCGTTGAGGTCTGACTTTTATCCCTTATGGGAGGAGCCATCACCTCCCAGCCTTATTCCCAAGTCGCCCCTTTTGTTTCAGCTCTCGCCTCCTAGCAGCTCTGCGCACCCGCGCACTGGGAACAGGCTCCCCTTGTTCTGCCTCGCTGCTGCCAGGCTCCGGAGGCAGCACCCCACTTCCAGATTGGTCCTGGCCCCATCTCTGCATCAGACGCAGGACCCTCACCTGGGTCCTCCCCAGACTCCCTGACTGGTCTCCTTTTTCCCTCACTGTCTGATTCCGCTGCCATATGCACCGGCTGCTGGTGAACCACAACAAATCCGTTGTCAAACACCCAGCTTTTGATCAAGTGACCCTGTGGATGCTTCAATAGTCTTCATGTCACTTTTTTTTTGTGACATGTCACTTTGGTCACTAAATAAACTTGTAAGTCAAGGAATAATTGGATAATAGAATATTTGTAAACTTTGGGGTTGGACTATAGGGCCCCCTGATGCTCTCTGAGATTGGTGGCTTTCTTGCAGGCGTTTCATTACCCAACTAGGTAACATCATCAATGCCTGATCAGTGCACTGATGTTACCTAGTTGGGTAATGAAATGTCTGCAAGAAAACCATGCAGCTTAGAGACCACCAAGGACCCCACATTGCTAACTTGTCTCCTTTAAAAAAACAGCACGTTTTTTCCGATGTTCCAGAATGAAAATCTAGTGATGGAAACTTTTCCTGGGGATGTTTCATAATGCTCCTGAGGCATTCCATGGTGCACAGCAGGAAGAAAATTAAATGGTTTTGGGCAGAAGGGGGAAGCAATTCTTTGAAAACATAAATGCATAAGTATTGATTAGCCCTTGGGCCATATCAAAGTTCAGCAACAATTGTTACTAAAATTTAATAAAAGCAATTCAAAATGAAATTTGATAAAATACTATTTGAAATGGAACTTGATAAAATACAATTTAAAATGGAATCTAGACAAAATACAATTTAAGATGTAATAAAATACAACCCAAAATAAAATTGTAATAATGTACAATAATTTAAGATATAGATAAAATATAATAACATATTTCGGAGTCGCCCTTGCAGTCTACCCCGATCAATCCCACATATGCAGATCTCAACCGAATTGTTTTGTTTAAATACTGTGCTGCTTTAAATGTTATTTTCAAGTTCTGGCCGGACATAAGGTAATCTTTGAAAGCAGTATCACTGCAAAGGGGCCATTCATGAGTGATTGGTTTTGAAATATTACAAGATGAACAGAGTCAGAAGGGACCTTGTAGGTCATCTAGTCCAACCCCTGCCCGAGCGGGAGACCCTACACCATTTCTGACAGATGGCAGTCCAGTCTCTTCTTTAAAGCCTCCAGGGATGAAGCTCCCACAACTTCTGAGGGCAACTTCTGTTCTGCTGGTTGATTGTTCTCGCTGTCAGAAAATTCCTGCTTATTTCCAGGTTGAATCTCTCCTGGATCAGTTTCCATCCATTATTCCTTGTCTGGCCTTGGAAAATAGCTTGACCCCTCCCTCCCTGTGGCAGCCCCCCAAATATTGGAAGGCTGTTCTCCTGTCTCCCCTGGTCCTTCTCTTCCCTAGACTAGTCATCCCCAGTTCCTGCAACCATTCATCGTATCTTAGCCTCCCCTCATCATCTTGGTAGCCATTCCAATCATTTGATATTCAGGTAGTCCTCAACTTCTAACAGTTCATTTTGTGATCATTCGAAGTTACAATGGCACTGAAAAAAAGCAACTTGACGACTAATTTCAATAATCGTTGTGGCATTCCCCATGGTCACGTGATCCAAATTCAAGACACCTGGCAACTGACTCATATTTATGATGGTCGCAGCAGTCACGGGATTACCCTTTCGCGACCTTTGGACCAGCAAAGTCCATGGGGAAAATCAAATTCCCTTTTCTTTTTCTTTTATTCCACACCTGGAATCCTGCAACCAATTTTGGTCACCACACTACAAAAAAGACATTGAGACTTTGCGGGGGCGGGGGGGGGAGGAAGTGCAGAGAAGAGCAACTAAGATGATTTAAAGGCCTGGAGACTAAAATATATGAAGAATGGTTGCGAGATTTGGGTTTGGTAAACTATTGTCATTTTATATGAGATATTCTAAATTTTATTATAAATTTATGTTATACATTTGGTTATATTTATGTTATCCAATGGTTAAATTTATGTTATCCAATGGTTATATATTTTACATTATATTCTATATCAATCTATTAATCTTATATTACAAAACTTAGTCTATTTCATTGCCATGTCTTTTTATCTCACCATTGGTAAAATAAATCCCATATCATATAAAATTGTTTATCTTCTTGTTCTTTAATTTCAAATGTCAATTTACTTATTTCAGCATAGTCATAATTTTCTTAATAACTTCCTCCTGCATAGGTATTTTATCATTTTTCCAATTTTTACCAAATACAATTCTAGCCGCTGTTACCACATTTACAATCAAATATTTCAGTTCTTTGTTGTATATTTCCGGTATAATTCCCAATAAAAATATCTCTGGTTTAAAGTCTATATGTTGTTTTATCATTTCTTCCAACCATGTGTGGATATAGCCCAATATTTTTTTGAATGTCCACCACATATGGTAATATGAACCAGGTATCTGATGACATTTCCAACATTTATCCGATTTATTCTTAAACATTCTGGCAATTCTCGTTGGGGGTAGGTGCCACCTGTAAAACATCTTATACAAATTTTCTTTATAAGCGGTTAACATTGTCATTTTATAATTTTGAGACCACAATTTTTGCCATTTCTCTAAGTCAATCCCATATCCAAAATTTTCCCCCCAAGCAATCATCGTTTCTTTAACTTGTTCTTCCTCTAATTTAAATTCTAATAAATGTCCATAGAGTTTTTAATTACCTTTTCATCAGCACCCATCAAAATGTTATCTAAATCAGTCAACTTATAAAAACAAACTTGTTTTAAAATCTTTATCAAATCTAGATTGTATTTATGCATATGAAAACCAATTCATTTTTATACCTTGTTCTTCCAACGCTTGCATAGATTTAAGTTCACCCTTTTCATTCAGTATATCTAACTGTTTGTTCCTTTTTATATGTTATTGGATAAAAAAAGCTTCAATAGTAGATATCCATAATGGAATTTTTAAATAATATTGCTTTTTTATCTTCTCCCAGTTTAAAAACAATGCCTCTCAAATATAATGTCTTCTAAAATACCCCTGTGTTTTAGTTCCCTTATACCAAAGAAAAGCATGCCATCCCAACAGCAAGTCAAGTCCTTCTAGGGTCAATAACCTGCTGTTCCTTAATGTTATCCATTCCTTTACCCACATCAAGTTTGTCGCCTGATAATATAATTCCCAATTGGGCAAAGCGAATCCTCCTCTTATTCTTGCATCTTGTAACAGTTTGAGTTTTATTCTTGCTTTCTTTCGCTGCCAAATGTATTTAACGTTATTTTGTTTAGATCTTCAAAAAACTCTTTCCCTAATCTAATTGGAATTTTCTGGAATAAATATAAAATTCTAGGCAGTACATTCATCTTAATTGTAGATGTTATCCCAATCAATGATAATTGCAAGTTTTCCCATTTTATCAAATCTGTCACAATCTGTTGTTTGAGTTTAAGATAGTTATCCTCCTTCAGTGTGCTGCATCTTGCTGTTATGTATACCCCTAAATACTTAACCTTGTTTGTGATCTGGATTTCCAAGACTTCCTCTCTTTCTTTCGTCTTGCTAATATGTTCGTTAATATCTTTATCTTTATTTATTTTTAAACCTGCTACTTTTCCATATTCTTCTATTCTTTCTATTAATTTAGGTGCTGTTTACAATGGATCCTCTAGTATAAATACCAGGTCATCTGCAAAGGCTTGCAATTTATACTCTTCCTTTTTAATTTTCGTTCCTTTTATTTCTTTTTCTTCTCTAATGTTCCTATTCAGCACTTCCAATGTCAACACAAACAACAGAGGCGATGGTGGACAGAGTTGTCTAGTCCCTTTTTTTATATCTATAGAATCTGTTAACTCTCCATTTATCATAGCTTTTGCAGTTTGCTTATAATATATCATTTCAATGGCTTGAATAAATTTTTTACCAAAGCCCATTTGTTCCAGTTGTAGTAACATAAATTGCCAACTCATATTATCAAAGGCTTTCTGTGCATCTAAAAACATCAGAGCCATTTGCTTTTCAGGATGTGCCTCATAATATTCCAAAGTATCCAGAATTATTCTCATATTATCTTTGTCTCTTTGGCAGAAATCCGTTTTGATCAGGATAAATAAAGTTATTTAGGTATCTTTTCAGTCTTTCTGCCAAAACTGACGCAAAGATTTTATAGTCTGAATTTAATAGCGATATAGGTCTGTAGTTTTTAACTTGCTGTGGGTTTGTATCTTCCTTCGTTATAAGTGTAATGTATGCTTCTGACCATGTTTTGGGTATTCTCTTCTCTGACATAACTTCATTCATTACTTCTAGTAATTGAAGATTCAGTGTTTTCTGAAATGTCTTATAAAATTCCACTGGCAAACCATCTGGACCTGGTGCTTTTATCTTCACTTTTAATTTCATTTTGAGTCTTTTAGGGTGTTCTCTCCAAAAAATAATAAGTTAAAGTTGATCTCACCAAATTGACGCTTTCTTCCCGATATCTTCCTTTCCGGAGCTGTCCCAGCTCCAGCAGCTTGGGAGGCTGCCTCTCCGCTTGCTGGCGGAAAGGGCTTCTCCTGGATCTACCAGGGACTTTGCGGTGTCCCTGGGATCGACAGGATGTGCTGGGCTGCCTTTTATGATGGTTTTGCTGAAAACTGGAGTCTAACTTCTGATTTTTTTTCCCCTGCCAAACTGACCTATCGGTTTGCTTAATGACCGTGGCATTTGCTTAGCAACTTGCAGCAAAAAGACTTTTATCAAATCGGGTCAATCACTCAGTTTATGACAGCCAGATTTATCGTTCAGATGACCGTGCTCCATTGAGGACTACCTGTAGTTGAAGCCAAAGTGGTCACGCAGGATTGATGGGTTAAATACAGGCAGTCCTTCAAATATGACCACCATAGAGCCTAAAATGTCGTTAGGCGAGTCATTTGTCAAGTGAATTTTGCCCCATTTTACCACCTTTCCTGGCCACGGTTGTTAAGCGAGTCACTGCAGTTGTTAAGTTAGCAACATGGTGTCAATTCATAAAATATTTCTATGGCCTTTTTAGAATTGCCTATGGAAAGGGAGGGGGGGAGCAGTGCAGCAGCTTGCAAAACCGAAAGTGCATTCCATAAATGTTTTCAAAGATAGTAACTAGGTGACTGAAGATTGATAACTCTGGGCTATGGTGGTATCTCATTGGAGCATATGATTTATGATACAACCAGGGGGTGAGGGGAAACCAGGGTCAAGGGTGACTCAAGACTCCTATTTAATTGGGAGTAACTGCCGGAATCCTGACACATGGTTGTTAAGGGAATCTGTCTTCTCCGTGGACTTGGCTCGTCAGAAGGTCGCAAAAGAGGACCACATGACCCCTGTGGACACTATGACCGTCGTAAGTTTGAACCAGTGATCAATCATGGGGATCCTGCCAAGGTTGTAACTCTGAAAAACAGTTGTAAGTCGCATTTTTCAATACCGCTGTACCTTTGAAGGGTCACTAAATGAACTGTTGTAAGTTGAGGACTATCTTTATTTCCATTTGGGGGGGGGGAAGTGTGGGAATAAACTTTGGCCTGAGCTTGAGCAATGATTAATATAATGCTTTATACATACATGCCTGTTTAAAGGTCACTAAGGTAATGCAAAGAAAAGAGAACAATAAGAACAAATACAAACAAGGAGACAGCTTAAACAATTGCAAGCAAACCTTTACTATATCTAATTATTAAGCCATAATGTAATTATGCTGACTATGTAGAAAAATCTCAATAAAAAGAAGCACTAGAATTTATTCTGGGCTTCCATCCCGAGAACACCAGCCTGTGTCTCATTCTTTCCATGGAAGACCACCACAAGTGGTGACCCCGACGTGATCACTGCAGGTGATACGTGTCCGGACCTCTGTGTTTCCTCGCCTGGAATAGGTAAAGTACGTACTTAACTATTGCTGGACAATAGGATTTTTTCAGGAAGCATGGGGGGAAAACTCTCTCAGCCACAGGAACGGCATGTTAGTGAGCTGCTGAGGTTAGTCAGGACAAGCTCCTTTTTCTTTAAACCCTCTGGGGGGGAGCAAATAGTTCTTTCAAAAGATAAAGTGAAAGAGCTGCTGCAAGAGATCTGGCGGCAGTGTCCCTACTATCCAGAGAAGGGATCTTTAAAGTTAGACACATGGAGGAAAATTGGAACTATCCTTCATGAAGAGCCACGGGCAACAGCTAAAATTTTGATATATTGGAAGGTTGTTATGACTGCTTTAGAAATCCAGCAACAGCCCCTTTTAAAATCTTTAGTTGAACCTCCTCCTTATGAAGGAGTTGTGCTGCACCCCCCAATTTCTAAATTGGAATATGCCTCCTCAACCCCAACAGCGTTTATGCCTGTAGAGGATAAAATCCAATCACAAATGGGGAAAGTTCAAACAATGATGCATCAGGCTTTCAATGAAGGAAAATTAGAGCCTGATGAGATTACCCAGATGAATTTATTTCCAGTAAACAGGCAAATAACTGCTCAAGGAAATATGCAAACTGAATGGATTCCGATTCCTTTAGCTGTTCTTAGAGAAATTAAAAAAGCAGTTAAAGATTATGGTATTCAAAGTCCTTTTACAAAGGGGCTTCTGACAAGTTTGGCTACATCACGCATGATTCCTAGTGACTGGAAAGATTTAATGAGAATGATATTGAGTTCTACTCAGTATGTGGTCTTTGACTCAGAATACCAAAGAGAAGCTATCACTAGGGGAAGGAATTCAGGGGGGCTGTATATGCCAGACCAAATCTATGGGGCAGGCTTGTTTGAATCCTCTGCTGATCAAGCTGCTAATTTGCCTGATCATGTATTTCCAGTGGTTATGGCAGCTGTCCTTGGGGCATTGTCCCGCATCCAGGATGTGGGAACCCCAGCACAGTCTTTTTCTCAAATTAAGCAAACAGCATCTGAGTCTTATAATGATTTTGTGGAAAGGCTGCAATTGGCTATTACCAGACAAATATCTAATGAAGAAGCAGCAAAGGAACTTTTGCTGAAATTGGCAGTTGAAAATGCAAACGCTGACTGCAAGCGTATTTTACAGCCTTTGGTGGCTAGAGGTGAGATTACTCTGGCTGATCTGTTAAAGGCATGTGCAGTGGTGGGTTCTCAGGCTTACAACATGGAGACTTTGGCTATGGCATTACAAAAAGGGATGAAACCTACAGGGAATTGTTTTAATTGTGGGAAACCTGGCCATTTTAAAGCTCAGTGCCGTGCCCCTGGGGGGGGAATGGCATTTAGCAAAAACAAAATTAAGGACATCCGCCCGAAATCTGTCTGTCCAAAATGCAAAAAAGGGTTTCATTGGGCAAATCAATGTCGTTCTGATCAGAATCAAAATCCAGGAAACTAAATTTGGGGCGTGCAGCTAGCCCCGCTCCCAAGGCTGTCACAAAAGCATCGCCTGCAATTACTGGGAATGCAGGTTTGAGTTTAAAAATGCTGAATTCAATTGATGTGACCTTTCCTAATCAAGTGTACATTGAGGACACTCACTTGCATGGGCCACTGCCAGAAAAAACAGTGGGATTAGTACTTCCCAGGTCTTCTGCATCAGAAAAAGGGTTTTTTGTTATTCCAGGAGTTATTGATCAGGATTATAAAGGGGTTATTAAGGTACAATTATACACTGATACTCCTACATCATTAATGGCCGGTGACTCTATTGCCCAGTTATTATTGCTTCCATACATTCCTATGAATCCTTTAATTGGGATCCCACGAACTGGAGGTCTTGGATCCACTGAAATGACCAGTTCTCCAGTTGCTGCAGAATTGCTAGCGCTGACAAAAAATTTGACTACAGATCAACCAAAAATGACAATTGAAATTCAAGAAAAATCATTTTCTGGCCTTATAGATTCCGGAGCAGATGTCTCTGTGATACGCCAAAAGGAATGGCCAAATGAATGGGCGCTTGAGGACTCTCCGGCTGTTCGTGGAGTGGGTGGTATGCAATTTGCTAGAAGTAGTGTACATTGGTTGAAGGCATTGCATAGAGAAACTGGTGAGACTGCAAGGATTCAACCTCTTGTGTTGCCCTTGCATATAAACTTGTGGGGTAGAGATTTGCTATCACAATTTCGCACAAAAATTGTTATTGGATAATGGAAAAATTGCAATTGTTAACCTCTCAGCCAGTCTGGATTGATCAATGGCCACTTCCAAAAGAAAAGCTTACAGCTTTACATCAATTGGTAGCTGAGCAGCTACAATTAGGACACATTGAGCCAACTTCTAGTCCATATAACACTCCAGTATTTGTTATTAAAAAGAAAAATGGAAAATGGAGATTTTTGCATGATCTGAGAACCATTAACTCCATCCTTCAACCAATGGGAGCGTTACAATGTGGTTTGCCTAACCCTAACCTGATCCCACGCAATTGGGATCTAGTTGTAGTAGATTTACGGGATTGCTTCTTTTCTATCCCTTTACATGCAGATGACAAGAAATTATTTGCCTTTACAGTACCTGAATTGAATAACAATGCACCTACCTTCCGTTACCAATGGAAGGTTTTGCCACAGGGAATGCTAAACAGTCCAACGATGTGTCAGTCATATGTTCGAATGGCTCTGGCTCCATTCAGAACCTCTCATCCTGGGTGGAAGGTTTACCATTACATGGATGATATTTTAATTGCAGCTCCCGGCCCACCGGGAACAGTTAAGGCAGCGTTACCTTGCCTTAAAGAGGTGTTATTACAATTTGGACTTCATATTGCCCCAGAAAAAATTCAAAGTCAAACGCCATATGCCTACTTAGGGCATAAGGTCTTTGCAACCTATGCTCATCCGGTCATTCCGGAAATCAAAATTGAGGAAAAAATTTCTCTAGTAAAATTACAACAAATACTAGGAACAATTAACTGGGTTAGACCCTACCTGGGGTTAACTACAGCGGTACTCCAGCCCTTGTTCTTTGCCCTAAAGGGCTCTGCGAGACCAGATTCTGCTATAATCCTATCAGCAGAACAAAGGAAGGTACTGACACATGTAAATGCGGCTTTAACGCAGCGTTGGGTTGATCGATGCATTCCTGATACTCCATTTGCTTTGGCAATGTTACAAACCCCAGCCTTGCCTACTGCAGCTTTATTTCAATTACATGAAGCGCAGGTTTATATCATTGAATGGTTGCATTTGCAAAACACTCCCAGAAAAACAGTTTCTACTATGGCTATGCTTTATAGTGAGTTAATCATCAAAGGCCGAAATCGCAGTATGCATTTACATGGCATAGATCTAGTTCAGTTATTTTTACCTATCTCCCTCACTTTGTGGGAAACTTGGTATAGTCAATCCATTGAATTGCAAATTGCTCTTGAAAATTGGCCAGGGAAGATTTCTTGCCACACCCCCAGTGACCCTCGTTTCCAGTTGCTTCGAAACGTATCTGTAAATTTTAATTCAGTTATTGCCAAGCAGCCAGTTGATGGAGTGACCGTTTATGCGGACGGTGGCAAGACCTATGGCGCTTGTGCATGGAGACAGGAAGGGGTATGGAAAACAAAGATTACCCCTCCTCAACAATCAGCACAAAGGGCTGAATTAGCTGCTGCTATTTTGGCCTTACAGGAATTTGCACAAGAACCGCTAAATATTATTGTAGATTCTCTTTACGTTTATCAATTGATACTTAACATTGAATTTGCTTATCTTTCTCCTTCTGTTGATGCTAATCTTATGAGTTTGTTTTTAGCCCTGCAAAACTGTCTTCATTCTCGCACACATTTTTTGCATATCGCACACATTCGCAGCCACCAGCCACTTCCCGGGGAGCTGCAGGAAGGGAATGACGTGGCTGACGCAGCAGCCTCGGCCATGTCCTGTCTCTCGCTTTCTCCTGTTACTCCATGGGACTCACATAGCTATTTTCATCAAAATGCCAAAGCTCTTTGTAAACCATTTGGTCTCACTGCTGCAGAAGCTGCAGCTATTATTCAGCAATGTCCTAGTTGCAGTGCTCAATCCACTGCTCTTCCTCAAGGAGTAAATCCTCGGGGAACATCTGCTTGTCAGCTATGGCAGATGGATGTCACACAACACCCTCCTTTCAAACCATGGCACCATTTGCATGTCACGATTGATACCTATTCAGGATTTATTATGGCAACACCTCAACGAGGAGAGGCTACAAAACATGTAGTCAACCATTGTCTCCGCACCTTCACACATGTGGGGCCACCTATGGAGATCAAAACCGATAATGGCCCTGCTTACATTAGCACCGCCTTTGCGGAATTTTGTCATCGATGGTCAATTATACATAAATTTGGCATTCCTTACAATTCCACTGCTCCAGCCATTGTGGAACGAGCTCATCAGACGCTAAAAAAAGCACTCCTTCACACAAAAACAAAAACGGGGGAAATGGATGGATATGGCTTGCCTTACATACAACACATTCTTAATATTACATTATATACTTTAAATTTTTTAAACATGACAGGATCTCCCGCTGCTACGGCAGCCAATAGGCATTTTGCTTCCTCCCCTTCTGCAGGTACACCAAGACCGAAAGTTCGGTATAGGAGACTGCCAGATCCAACGTGGAGAGGACCTGTCCCGCTGATAACTTGGGGCAGAGGATACGCTGCTGTTGAAGATGAGGGGACAGTTGTTTGGGTTCCTGCTCGCTGTGTTCGTCCTTATCATCAGCCAAAGGGGCAAGGGGATGGATTTGGGGGAATGGAAAAGAAACACGTTGATCCAGGACATGGGGAAGCTAGCAAACCTTCATAATAAAACTGATTGTTGGATATGTATGCACATGCCAACTCACAAAACATCAGGACTTCCAATGGTTGCAGTACCTCTGGCCGAAGGTGACTGGTATAAGGGACAATGTTATGGTTGTTCGGGGATGTGGGCTTACAGTTGGACTATAAGTAACATAAATACCTTACATCTTGGGAGCCGAATCCAAGAGGTGGTGGGTATCTGTTGGACCCACAATGAAACAGTAGAGAATATGACTTACTTGGGAACATATCCATTTTGCAACAAAACAATTGTTATTAGCAATGGAAGTCGGTTTTATTCTAATGATATAAAAACTAAAAATCTCACTTACTTTGTACATAACATTTCTCGATATGATATTACATCTTTGATCAATGAAAATAGGTGTCCATATATTCCTGCCACATGTTGTCCCACCACGAGAGAAAACCAGTTGCCCAAATGTGCGAATGGGAAATACGCACCACCATCCACTTATTTGGCCATGTTAATGGAATCCTTTGCAAAATTAATCTATGCTGAACCAAATACGGTTGGTCATCTCCTGGGAGCAAATCTATGGTTGCTGTGTGGACGGATGGCCTATGATCGCATGCCAGCACGATGGAAAGGAGTCTGCACCTTTGGAAAAGTAATCCCATCTCATTTCATTCAAAAATCATTGGGGACTGCTCATATCCGCAATGCGCGTTCCACAACGGAAGTAAACTCTGTTTTGACTCATGACTACTGGACACAAATATCAAGAGGAGTTATTCCTCCTTTAGGAGTCATGATGAACTATAGAGATTTACATCGTTTAAACAATTGGACAATTACTATGTTTAAAGAAACCATTAAAACTCTAAAGCTGCTTGAAGAAGAGCAAGGAAAAATCCTTGACTTTGTCCTGCAAACCAGATATGCGGTGGACACTATTTTGGCAGCGCAAGGGGGAGTTTGCGCTATGATTCATACGCATTGTTGCATGTATATCTCTGATTTTTCTCCAAACATTACAGCTACTATACAGCATATGGAACAAACCCTGAATGAGAATCCATTACGATCGGAGGACGAGGGACTGGACGTGTGGTCTGCACTTTGGTGCTGGTTGCCAGATGGTTCATGGATTCGTCAATTAATTGTTGGAGTGATATTGTTTTTTATACTTTCTCTTTGTGTATGCTGTTGTATCCAATGTCTCCCTGGACTTTTAGGAATGTGTCAGGTGAAGCCTACGGAAGGAGAATTGCTGTTGCAGATGGCGAAAAGCTACCGAGGCATCCGCGATCATCAAAAAACTAAAACAGGAGATGTGGGAATAAACTTTGGCCTGAGCTTGAGCAATGATTAATATAATGCTTTATACATACATGCCTGTTTAAAGGTCACTAAGGTAATGCAAAGAAAAGAGAACAATAAGAACAAATACAAACAAGGAGACAGCTTAAACAATTGCAAGCAAACCTTTACTATATCTAATTATTAAGCCATAATGTAATTATGCTGACTATGTAGAAAAATCTCAATAAAAAGAAGCACTAGAATTTATTCTGGGCTTCCATCCCGAGAACACCAGCCTGTGTCTCATTCTTTCCATGGAAGACCACCACAGGGAAGCAAATCCTTCAAGCCTTAAACCCACAAGAAACCAGCCTCTGCCCTCCTATTTCACCAAACATTTCATCTTTCATTATTCATCAGGGGGGTGAAAATTCTTTTATTATTAATTTATTAATTTTAATTTGTTTATAATGCAGCTCTCAAAAGAAATAGAAATTGTACTTTTATGGCAGTGGCCTACAAAATAATGGGGAGCAGGGGGATGCATTCTCCGGTCGGACCTTTAAAACCGGAAAGAATGGTGACGTGAGTTGGCAATTCTGCACCAACACAACACTGTGTCTGTTTCCCCCACCCCTCCAGTGCAAGCAGAACAAAACTTTGCAAATTGTGTCATGCCACACACCCAGGGTGTGACTGTTCCCTTCGGAAAAACCAAGCGAAAAACCAGGAAAAAAAATGAATTCCTTTCCTTTCTCATCCCAGTCTCATCCAGAGATCTTAAACCAGGAGTTGGCAACCTGTGGCTCCGGAGCCGCAGGTGGCTCTTTCATCTCCTCTGCTGCGGCTCCCTGTTGCCAGTCGGCTCCACAATTGATAGGGCTTTCTGTTAGGACAGGTAGAGGAAAAAGGATGCCGGGCTAGGAGACCCTATGGTGGTGGAAGTGGACTTCCGGCCGGCTCCAGAATTGAACGGTGGAGGGGGGGGGGGCTTTGTTGCTCTTTGAGTGTTTAAGGTTGCCGATCCCTGACTTAAACCAACAAACAACACTGGAGATAAGTGGGTTTTCCACACAACTTGAGGGGGACCTCAAAAGACAAAGAAACACAACTGTGTGAGCCCAACAGCCCCCGACTCAAATTTCCTTCCCTTCCAAGCTAAATTGAGACAGATAAATGTTTATTTTTTCTGCCTACTTGTAATCACCGCACAACAGTGTCTTTTAACAAGGGGGGGGGAGGGGCTGGATGGCTCAAGTTCCTCCTTCAAGGGACCCCCCCACAACTCACCCCCCCCAACTCTGCTGCCTGCAAACAGCTCAGGGACCCCAAAGAATGAGTTAATTGGGGGGAGGGGGGAAATGAGAAAGGAGGGGAAACAGAGGCCAGGTGAGAAAGGAGCCAACCCATTTTAAGTTTGGGGTGTCCAGCCTGAAAATGCCTCTGGTGCCAGACCAGGCACAAGATGGAAGGAGAGCAATGGAGAGAAGGGGAGCGGGGCTGAGCTCCGTGGAACTCATAAGGCGTCATAGTCCTCCTCTTCCTCGTGTTTCCGTTTCAAGATGTTGGGTTCGCCTGCGACGCTCTGCGAGGAGACCATGTTGGTGGCGATAAGGATGTTCTTGGAGCCGATCAGCGAGGGATTGATCAGGACGTTCTGGACGGTGGGAGTGGTAGGGGTAGCTGGGGAGAAGAAGAGAGAGAGCAAGCATCAACCACTCACGCAAGATCTAGTTAGATCCTTGACGCACAGCCGGTTGCTTAGCGATGGTTCAAAGCGACAATCAGCCAGTAAAAGGGGGGCTCGTGGCCCGAATTCAATCCATGATTGTTCGATCGAATTTTGGCCACCCTCAGCAAGATGGATGCCATTCGCGGCTGTTTGCACGGTCCAAGGATCGCGGGACCTCATTCTATGACGACCCTGATTTCCCATTTTCAGCAAAGCCATGTCCGTATCAAACCACTAGTTCACTTAAGGACCGCAACAGCCACTTCACAACCATCATATTCACTTAAGGGGTGCTGTCCAAAAAGGTCGTGATATTGGGTTGGTTGTATACAACCAGTTCGTTTTACATCCGTGATGACATCCAACAGTAATGGGCAGGTGATATTGCAGTTGTATGTTGAGGACTACAGGTACGCTCTTAAATAACGAATGACACATGGATCACGGCAGACGGAGCTAAACCATTTTCTTCAGGGATTTTACAACGTGCCAAATCCATGTTTCTAAACCTTGGCAACTTGGAAAGAGATTAACTCAGGCATCTCCAAACTTGGCAACTTTAAGACTGATGGATTTCAGCTCCCACAATTCCCCAGTCAGCATAGCTGTCTCAGGAATTCTGGGAGTTGAAGTCCACTCCTCCACTCCTCTTCAAGCTGCCAAAGCTGAAAAACCAGGGCACCAAAAACCCTGATCGGCCCTCACGGCCTAAGTACCTACCTGGATTTAAAACACAGCTATATTTTGGGGTTCAGTTTGAGCAAGAGCAGATTTGAACCCCTCTCTTTTTCCTTAGTTCCGTGATTACCAGGTTCCTGTGCCTTAACCTCCTAAGATTTGGTCCTCTTCCCAAAACATTTCCACCCACTTTCTTTCCTGGATAAAATAAGGCCAAAAATTTCCAGCCCTCTTAAATGGGCTCCAAGTCCATTCAGTTAAAATTACTACCGTTTCCCCGAAAACACAAGCTACCTTGAAACTAAGTCCTAGCTTGATTTTTACACTGTCTCCCAAGCCTTACCTCCCAAAAATAAGCCCCAATTAAGATCCCACCCACTCCAGAGTGGACAGGTAAAAATTAAGCTAGGGTAGGGATGGAGGGGCTCTACTACTTATCTTTGGACAGTTGTAGCCAGGCCTCATACCTCCACCCTCCCCGACACCTGCCTTGCCAGCCCATTTTCTTCTGCAGCCAGCAAGGCTTTCCTGAAGGCCTCTGGAGCTGATGACAAAGCTCTGGATCGATCCAGAACTATGTTATCAGCTGCAGAGGCCTTCAGGAAAGCCTTGCCGGCCACAGAAGAAGTTCCTGAAGGCCTCTGACAGAGAAAAGGAGGCCGGAGGTAATGCATGAAAGTGAAGTTAGTCAGTGGATGACATCCCCCGAAAATAAGACCTGGTGCCTTTTTTGGGTGGCAAAAAAATAAATAAATTAGACAGGGCCTTATTTTGGGGGGAAACATGGTATTAAAAGAACTCCGTAAGAAATGGAAATACTCTTAAGGCCAGCCATTTTCTACATTTTCTCTCCAGCAGCACCAAAGGAAGACAGAAATGGCACCACGGCCTTTTCAATCTCTCTGGAGAGCCACAGAGGGGGTTCACCCCAGCTCCTTCTCTCTCTCTCTCTCTCTCTCTCTCTCTCTCTCTCTCTCACACACACACACACACACTAAAAAAATCACGCTCAAACCTTCTCACCTGATTTTACAGATGTTTGAGAGGTTGGGATCTGGACGGTGAACCTCTGTCCGGTCAGCGAGACGGGAGTTCCGACTTTGGTAGAAACCGACACCGCCTGTGCCGAAGGGGGCCCTGCAAATGGAAACAAGAGGTTGAGAGTTCGAGGCCAGGCAGGTCTGACTGGAATGGCAGCAAAGACGGGGAGATCTCGTCCGGAGCCCTAGAAAGAAGACCGCCCCCTCTCACCCACCCACAGCTGGCAAATGAAGGACTCCAGGTTCCATAAGGTTGAGAAAAGTTCAGGCCTCCCAAGACACCCCCTCAACTCATCCAGCTTGCTAGCTCACGTGCATGTTTTATATAGTATATATATTTAAATTTAGATGGTATTTATTATATACGTTCTTTGTTGGTTTAGTACCACGTATTATTTATTAAATTTAGTATATTTGTATAGTATTTATTAAATGTATTAAATATATATTTTTATTAAATTTAGATTTATTTAATAAACATGATATAGTTTATTAAATTTGGATTTATTAAATGTAGTTATTCAATGTATTGAATATATATTCATATTTATTAAATTTAGATTGTATTCATTTATTAAATTTAGGTTTCTTATTAAATGCAGCATGCTATTTATTAAATGTATTGAATACACATTGTTTTTATTTATTAAATTTAGATTGTATTTAATAAGCATGATAAACTATGAAATTTAGGTTTCTTTTTAAATGTGTATTTATTAAACGTATTGAATACATGTTATTACATTTAAATTTTATTTAATAAGCATGATATACTATTTATAAAATTTAGATAAAATGTAGTATGTTATTTATTAAATATTGTTTAATATATATTGAATATTGTTACTAAATTTAGATTGTATTTAATTAATAAGCATGATATATTAATTACAAAATTTATTTAATAGGCATTATATGTTCTTGATTTATATAAATTGTGCCTCTGCCATAACAAGAAGTCAGCCAATGGGAACTATTTGGTGACTAAGAAACAGCGTCTGTTGTGAACCATGCCAGATGGTTCACGGCCTGGGCGTGGCTTAGCTCTGTATATATAAGAATTGGTTAGCTTGTGTGATTATAGCTTCTGTGATTATGACTCCTGGATTCTGAGTTCTGGTTCTGATTTTTGCTGCGCAGGTATTGTATACATGCACCATACTGTATATAATTGCATATAAAGAAGTTTCTTCTATAAATGAATCCTGCTAAATTATTTACTTGTGTGCTGGTGGGACTGTGGCAAACTCTGACACACTTTTGAGACAACCATGACTTGGATGACTGAGAATCTCCACAGACATTCTTGTTGTGGTTCACTGGCAGCCTGTGCAGACGGCAGCAGAATCGGACAGTGGGGAGGAACAGGAACCAGTCCGGGGGTGTGGGGAAGACTCGGATGAGGGTTCTGCATCCCAATACAGAAATGGGGCCAGGATCATCTGGGAGTTGTGTGCTGATTCCGGAGCCTCCAGAGTCTGGCAGCAGCGAGGCAGAGGAACAAGGGGAGCCTATTCCCAGTGCGCGTGTGCGCAGAGCTGCTAGAAGGCAAGAGCAGCTGAGACAAAAGGGGAGACTCGGGAGTAAGGCTTGGAGGTGATTGCCCCTCCCATAGGGTATAAAGGAAGTGCAAAGGGACAGGAACCTTTGCAGGAAGCAACGTTGTTCGCTCTGATTGTTTTGGACTCTGAAAGCTCCGTGGTGAATTTGTTCTCTGTTGGGTTTTGGGAAGACTAATTGGGACTTTAGTTGTTGGCAGCACTTCAAGTCAGATAAAGGTGCGTTCTTATTAAATGTCTCCCGAAGAACTTTGGCAGATGTCCCTGGGAATAATTATAACCAGTTGTGACTCATTCCGGGCTGTGAATGGCGATAATTCACAGCCATTGAACTAAAATAAAAGGGTTTTGGATTTTATGCATGTTTGTTGGAGTCTCAGGAAGCCTTGGTCAGAACAGTTCTTCTGAGAGCCTTTTTATATTTGTTCTGTAAAACTGGTGGTCTCCTGGTGGTCTCCCATCCCCGTAGTAAAAGATCCAACCCTGCTAGCACCTTTGGGAGCAGCCAGGCTTGGCAAGGTGCTGCCAGCTGCTGGGGCACCATGGAATAGCCACATATAAAGAGAGAGACTTTGAGGAAGGAAAGTGAATGAAGAAAGAAACACCTTGAAAACAGAAATTATGAGAAGTTAGCTCCCCATCTCTCTCTCCCCCTTCCCCCAAAAAGATGGTGGGACAGATTACCTAGGGTTGGTGTACTGGGCCTGCTGGTGACGGCGCCAACGCTCAGCCGGGGCACAGTGATTCTCCCAGCAGAGGATGAGATCTGGTTAAAAAAAAAAAAGCAGAACCAAGAGTCGGTTGAATCCTACATGCTGGAAATGCAAACGAAATCATGGTATCTTCTATCATATGTGGTGATCACGCCCAGAAGCCCAAAAATACTGGATGAAAATTTGGAGTTGGATACAAGAAATAGTTGAAGAACGAACAGAATTTAAACCGGAGTTGTTTCTGTTGGGAATAATTAAGGGGAAAGTATAGGAAGAAAATTAGATATATTCTACTACATACAGGTATTTTGACAACATCAAGGACGGTATACGCACAATGTTGGAAACAAAATAATATACCTTCGGAGGAATTAATAATTTGTAAAATTCTAGATTGTGCTGAAATGGATAAATTGACCTTAAAACTAAAAGAGAAAGAGGAGGCTAGGCCTAGGAAACAAAGCTATTGACAGAATCTGGTAGTCCTGTGGGAAAGACTTCGAAACCTCCCAGAAAGGAGCAACAGAAACAAACCATAAAGTGGGTGTGTGGGGAATCTCTCACAATGCTTAGAGCTCTAAGCACATAGCATTTATCAGCAGCATCCTGAATAACAGGAAGCAAGCTTCCCGTAATCTTCTCCATTGTCCTCACCACTCTCTGTATGGGCTTTCTATTATCTGAGGCGCTGCAGCCACCAAACCAGAGATGCAGTTTGTTAAAATGCTCTCAATCGTGCCTTGGTAAAAAGTAGGCAGGACAAAAAGAGAAAAAGTTGCTATCCTCATCCAACGCAGGAAAATGCAGATGCTGCTTTGCACATTTCATTTCAAGATAATGTGTGAAGAGACCGCCAGATTGTTAGTTATCTGCACCCCCAGATACTTAATACTTGACCATCACTACAGCTGCATCCTTGATACTGAGGGGAGTATGACCATGCTGTCTCTTTCTAAAATCTACAATGACGTGTGGACTTCAACATCCGGAATTCGCCAGGCAGCAGGCTGGTCTAAATGTTTAAACTGAGAGGTGATCAAGAAGGAAACGGATCATGATTTTAAAAGCCAAACTCTTAAAGGTATATTTTCCACCTCACCATGGGAAAACCGTATTCATCCTGTTGTCTGGATTTCTCCCAGCCGCACAAAAGATTTTAGTGAACGTCCTTTACCTTTTTCTGCAGAGACTTCAATCTGTAATTTGGAGCTGTCAGGCAGTATCGGTCTGGAGGCAACCTTGGCCCGGAATAAGGTTTAATCAAAGGCAATGGGGTTTGGTTTTTCTGCCTTGCAATATCCAGCAAAAACTGTGGGACATAGAGACGTTTTACGCAAAATTAGCAAAATCTTCCTCAAAGACCCGTATAGAAGCAGCGAGTCCCTTTCCTGTTGAATTACAGCTCAGGTTCTGGGATCCAACTCAAGCTAGCTTACCTCCTTCCCCACCTAGTTGCTTCTCCCCGCCCAGTCGACCACCGAGAAGTATTCTCAGGTAGTCTTTGACTTATGATTGATTGCTATTCGAAGTTTACGGCAGGTTTCTGCCAAAAGCGACTTATCACCTGAATGTCTGTGGGGATTCTTAAGTCATCCAGGCCACGATTGTCCCAAAGGTGCTTTTTTTCAGGAGGCAACGGGACTTTCTTGTTTCTTTTGAAGACGTTTCGTTTCTCATCTCTGACCAGATGGATTTATACCTGACAAAAATCCCCATCAGTCAATTGTTAAAAAAAAAAAAAAAAGCTGGTCATTTGCATCCTTTTGGAGAGCCACTAAGACCACTCGGGGGTTTGTCTGTGTCCTCAGGGTCACCTCAGTGGTGCAAATGGGTGTGGAGCCCACAACGCAGTTGTTTCGGCAGTTCTAAAGGGGCTCCACACCCATTTGCACTACTCAGGTGACCCAGAGGACCCCGACAAATCTCCAAGTGGCCTCAACGATCCTCTAAAAAGGATGCAAAGGACCAGCTGCCTGCGAGGAGTACGAATCCTTCCCTTCCCCACCATCCAGTCAGAGCTGAAGAAGCAAAACGTCTTCAAAGAAAAAACCCAGAAAGGCCAGTTGCCTCTTGGGGGAAAAAAATAAATAAAAAAAAGCACCTTTGGGACTACTTATGACCTATTTTTGAAGTTCTGAGAGCTGCAGGGGCCTTACGGTCATGTGACCACATTTTGGGTGCTCAGCCACCAGCCCAAATTTACAGCAGGGTCAAATTTACCAAAATTTTACCAAATTTACTGCAATTTACGACATTTTTACCTCAGCCTCCCCCCCCCCCCCCCCCCCCACCCAACAAACCCCGGCTTCCTACCTCCGGGTTTTTTTTTTTTTTTTTTTTGGCAAACATGCCCCACAGCAAATAGCTTTGCTGAACACAATGGTCAATTCACTTAACGGCCACTGCAAAAACAGGCTCACCAAGATCAGGTCGGCGCTTCACTTTATGGTGACCCTGACTTACGACCGTATGGGGCAGGGCTCCATTACGATCGTAAGTTGAGGATTGCCTGTAAAGCGTTCCAGGTTCATGGGGCTGAAGGTCTTCTTGGGAACTCTGCTTGCAGATCCCTCCTTCCCTGAAATAAGAATCTTGTGGCCTGTCGGCCACCGGCCCCTCCAGAAGCCGAATCAGAGGAGGAGGAGGAGACGTGGGAGTCAGGGCCAGTATTAGGGCAACCCGTGAGCTCCGAGGGGGAAGAAGGAATGGAGCTGGCAGAGAGAGACAGACACAGGCGGAGGAGCCCTCCGATGGAGAGTCAACAGCCCCCAGGTCTGGAGGTGGCTGATGAGGAAGAGGAGGAACAGCTGGGTCCAGTGCCTGACACACGGATGTGCAGAAGGAAGAGGAGAGGAGAGCAATGGAAATCTATGGGCCGGTCCTCAGGGTGGAAGAGCCACTAGAGAAGCCTGCATTGAGAGAGAAACTTTTTGCCGGAGCTGCCGGAGCTCTTAATTCAAGGAATCTTTTGAGTTCACTTCAGAGCAGAGGTCTCATTCTTGCGGCCCGCGGGCCAATTGCGGCCTGCAGGACGATATCCTGTGGCCCCCACCATGATATGAAAGTATAATATTAGTGTATAATATAAATATAAAGTATAATATAAAGTATAATATTATGCGGCTCAGCCTCACCCAGACTCTGCCTCCAGCGGCCCCCAGGTAAATTGTGTTTGAGACCCCTGCTTCAGAGGGTTTGTCGTGTTTGGGGAGCTGGGTTCAGAACAAGCAATTCCCTTCCCCCAAGATTTAAATCAGGAGAAACGTACGTCTCTGGGCGGAGGGGAAGTGAAGGACTGGTCTGTCCGGCACTGAATGGCCAACCTCACATCATCTGCGTCGACGCTTGATTTTTTGGCATGGCTGGAGTAAATTTTCGCATCTTCCAGGATTGTCGTCACGTACCCTTTTCGGAAAGCAAACAGCAGGTGAAAAGGGAGAAGGCCGACGTTCAGGCCAGCTGAACCAGACACACAGCAGCCTGTCCTCTCCTCCCGTCGTGTAGTAGGCTCAATAGCAGGTACTGTGAGAGGGATCTTGGACAACCAACTAAATAGGAGACAGCCATGTGCAGCGGTAGCCAAAAAAGCTAATGCAATCCTAAGCTGCATTAGCGGAGGGATACAATCAAGATCAAGTGAGCTACTAATAACACTCTATAAAGCCTTAGTAAGGCCACACCTAGAGTACTGCATCCAGTTTTGTTCACCACACTATAGAAAAGATTGTTGAGGCTGCAGAGAAGAGCAACCAGGATGATGAGGGGGCTGGAGACTAAAACATATGAAAAATGGTTGCAGGAACTGGACTTGGCTAGTCTAGTGAAGAGAAGGATCAGGTGAGACAGGATAGCAGTCTTCCAATATGTGAGGGGCTGCCATAGGGAGGAGGAGGGGGTCAAGCTATTTTCTAAAGCGCCTGTAGGCCAGACAAAGAATAATGGATGGAAACTGATCAAGGGAGAGATTCAACCTGGAAATAAGGATAAATTTTCTGACAGTGAGAACAATCAACCAATGGAACAGAAGTTGCCTTCAGAAGTTGGGGGAGTTTCATCCGTGGAAGCTTTCAATAAAAGACTGTTAAAAATGGTGTAGGGTCTCCTGCTTGGGCGGGGGGTTGGACTAGATGACCTACAAGGTCCCTTCCAACTGTTAATCTGTATCTGTACCTTCAGACTCCCTAACTGGTTATTGTTCCCATGGACACAATTTTGAACCAAGTAGCAAACCGATAAAGGCACACGTTAAAGGATGTTCCATAAATTAAGTCACTAAAAACCTCAACAGCATGAATTTATTCATTAAATTTATTTGCCGCCTATCTCGCCGTGCGGCTGCTCTTAGGCAGTTTAGAGGAATAAAGAAAGAAGAAAAATGAAAGGAGTATAAACAGAAGTAAAGCAAAAGAATAAACAATGAGAAAGGAACACAATGGGAATACAGGTAGTCCTTGCCTTTATGACCACAATTGAGCGCCAAATTTCTGCTGTTAAATGAGACATTTGTTAAGTGAGTTTTGCCTCATTTTATGACCCTTTGTGTCTCGATTGTTAAATGAATCAATACAGTTGATGTTAGTGACCTGGCTTTTAAATGAATCTGGCTTCCCCGTTGACTTTGCTTGTCAGATGGTCGCAAAAGGGGATCACATGACCCCCCTGGGACACAGAAACGGTCGTAAGCATGAACCAGCGGCCAAGCATTTGAATTTTGATCACGTGATCATGGGGGTGCCACAAAAGTCGTTAAGTGTGAAAAAAAGGCCAAAAGTCCATTTTTTTCAGTGCCGTTGTAACGTCGGTCACTAAAAGACATGCTGTAAGTATAGCGTCAACTCATAAAATATTTATATGATCTTTTTAGAGTTGCCAACAGAAAGGGAGGGGGGGGGAGCAGTGCGGCAGCTTGCAAACCAAAAGTGCATTCCATTCCATAAATGTTTTCAAAAATAGTAACCAGGTGACTGAAGTTTCTGCCACGCACAATTCTAACTGGAGAGCCTGATTGATGACTCTGGGCTATGGATGTGTCCCATTGGAGAATATGAATTATGATATACCCTGGGGGGGGGGAGCAGAGTCCCTGGCAGGGGAGACCCTTGTGGGGGGGAAGCAGGGTCAAAGGTGACAATAAGTTCTGTGTCTCAGAGTCGGCTGCACCCAGGCAGTGCCAGACATGTTAACTCCCAATAAATCCTTTTTGGAAGTTTTGGAAGTTTGGCTCAAGACTCATGATTTAACTGGGGAGTAACTGCCAGAATCCTGACAGCGGGGACTACCTGTACTTACAATCATTTGTTTAGTGACCGTTCGAAGTTACCATGGCACTGAAAAAAGACCAAGACGCCTTCGGGAAAACCCATCATGCCCCAGAAGGACCGGTTTTGCAGAGGCTTGTTCTCTATCACAAAATAATAATAATAATAATAATAATAATTGGACAGGGTTTAACAGCATTGAGATTTTGGCCCTCCTACTGCCTCTCTTTTGATTTTGTGGCAGGAAATCTGGGAACCCCGTTTTATCTGGAACTGTTCGGAGCCTCTACGCTGGAGCTGATCGAGGAGACAGAACCTGTTCCAGCGTTTTTTTTTAAAGGTTATTTAATTATTCTGCATCCCGCCTCCATGGGAGAGAGCGAGCAAACAGGAAGGTGTACGGACACACAAAAAGGCAACCGAGGGAGCACTTACTGTATACAAATTCCAACATCTGATTTATAACCCGGGGCTCATACTCTGTAATCCCCGTGTCTTTTAGGATCTGGGCCATCACCTGTGCAACAGAAGGACAAAGTCAGACAACTCCACACAGCATCAATGGCAACACAAACAAGACGTTGGATTAAGTTCCTTTTTTCTAATATTTTTCGGCCTCTGAAAAGTAAACAAAGTTACGAAAGCTTCTCTCTGGGTTTTCTTCCCTACCCCTTTCTTCTCCCTGCTGCCAATCCATTTAGATCTCGGTTCCTTTTTGGGTATTAGTCCAGTTTGGCTAAGTGCATTGTGGCTGATATGCTTGGAAGAAACTGGTTCGGCTTGAGCAACATCTGACAGTCAGTCAGGAGATGGGAAAGGGCAGGTTTTCCAAGGAGCGTCTGCCAGGATCCAGGTCCCAAAGTTTTAAAAGCTGTTCTTGAAAGCTGATCCTTGGACTGTCAATTATTATATACACACACCTGATCCCCCTGCCTCAGGTGGCCCTTAGGGAAACAAAGGGAGGATGCAAAGGGATGTCCAGCAGCCCATTAGAAAAGAGGGAGCAAAATGGCCAAAGAATCACGGAAGATGGATAAAGGGTGGATGGGGAAGGAAGGAATTAACGTAGAAGGAAATAAGGGATATAGATGCATGGATGGATGGTAGGGAGGAAGAAGGGAGGAAGGAGGGAGAAGGAAGAGAGATAGAAGAAAAGAAGGGAGGGAGGGAGGAAAGCAGGAAAGAGGTACTGTAGAAGGAAATAAGGGAGATGGACGCATGGATGGATGATTAGGAGGAAGGATGGATAGGAGGGAGGGAGGGAGGGAGAAGGAAGAGAGATAGAAGAAAAGAAGAGATAAGGAAGGGAGGAAAGAAAGAGATACTATATAAGGAAATAAGGGAGATGGATGGATGGATGGATGATTGGGAGGAAGGGAGGAAAGAAGGAAGGAGGTAGAAGGAAAGGGAGATCGAAGAAAAGAAGGGAAGGGAAAGAGAAAGAAAGGAAGGAAGGAAGGAAGGAGGGAGGGAGGGAGGGAGGGAGGGAGGTGGATAATTGCAAATGAGGAGATAAACCGGGCGTCCCCTCCCACTCCCACCGAGCAGGGCAGGCAAGAAAGGCCAAGCGAGGCCGCCACTGCAAGCAGGGGAAGAGGCAGAGAGTAAGTCCTTGGACTACAAAGCCCACCATCCAGCTGGAAAGCAGCGCCCAGAGCGCCGCAGGGAGAAAGAGAGAGCGAGAGAGGCGGCGCACCACCCGCGGCTGCTTGCAGCTGCCAAAGCGGCCGCCTGCCCGAGCTTCTCCCTCCCCCCGTCGCAGCCAATCCTGCCCCACCTGCGCATCCTTCGGGGCGCTTTTAGGCGACGCCATTTTGCCCGCTTCCATATCGGCGCTGAGCGACCTCCCGCGGAGGGTAGGAGAGAGCATGCGCGGACCAGGCTGCCCGCCTAACCCTCCCCGGAAGCAAAGGAGCGCGTGCGCAGTAGTAGAAACGAAGCCGAGGCTTTCCTGGACCCCCCCCCCCCCCTTTCCCCTCCTTTTTCGGGGGGGGGGGGAGGGAGGGGGGGGGGGGGGGGGGGGGTGTTGCACCACAGAGAACGGGGCGTGGAAATGGAAAGGGGGGATTGCAAGGAAATTGCAAGGCGTCTCCAGGTAGCCCAACCCTTTTCTGCCAGCCTCCAGGGACAAACTTAAGTAGTCCCCAGATAAAAAAATAAAATACTCCAATAAAAAAATAAAATACAAAAAAAGTTACGTTGCATTGGCCGGGAATCGAACCCGGGCCTCCCGCGTGGCAGGCGAGAATTCTACCACTGAACCACCAATGCAATCTTGAAATTGATGTGTGCGACACTTCCTATAGATTTTGCAGTTGTACAGACAAAACAAAACGTTAGTACTGATAAAAACATTCATACTTTTCAGAAGAGACTGAGGTTCATTAGTGTCTTGTTTCAGGTAACAAATCAAATGTCCTCTTGAGGAGAGCAAACTTGGAAGTGGAAAAGGGATGGAACAGGAATTCAGCTTGGACAAATTCAGACACAATGATATCTACTTCCTGCTTCCCAGCAAAAGAGGAGGAACCCCACTATGATGTACAAATTTCTGTCAAACAGGGCAGAAAACACTACAATCAAAACATTTGGTATTCTGCAAGGTGATGAGTATAGATGTATTAGAAGTAACAAATTATTTGGAAAGTAGGAAAATGTAGATTATTAAAATTGAAGATCGGAACCGATACTGTTTTGATATTGGAATACTTGTTTTTTGTTACAGAGATAAATGGAACAAATGTGAAAAAAGAGAAATTGTGATAAGTTTATTAACTATGTTTAATGAATCTATAGAATATAGTTGAAATGAATTGTGATTGTTGTAATGAGATTAATATCAGTTTTTATGATGAATTGAATAGATTAATTTTTCTTTTCAACATTATAAATATTTTTGATGTATTTGAAGGTGAAAGTACCATGCGGAATCTGACGTAAGAGGTATATATGTTTTGTAGTTGCTAGGAGATTATTGTTATTACTTTTTAAGGTGATACTTAAAAAGTTAAATGATTACTGAGATTTAAAGGGGAACTAATTAAATGATATATAAGGCTAGGGGGTGGCACACTCTAATTGGTAATTGTGGGGGAAACTTTTTTGAAATATTTGAATTGAGATGAAATTTTTGAAATGGTGAATCAAGAATTTGCGATGAAATTGCAAACCTGACAGATGAAAGTACAAAGTACAATGAATATGAAGATATGAGAATTATTTAAAGTTAAAAGAAATAGGTTAAGAATTGAATTGAAAATGTATAAAATAAGCTTGAGGAAAGTATCTGAGAAAAATAATAGAAAATATGTCAAGTAATGGTAAGATATGAAACTAAATATGAAAGATGAATATGTAATCAAAGTCATATTTATATGGAGTTGTGAAAACCTGGAATTATGTTGTTCACTAAAAAAAAGATGTTTTTAAAATGTGGAAAATTGAAATAAATTTTTTTGTATATATATATAAAAAGACTACACTCATTTGCACCACTTAGGTGACCCTGAGGACATAGACAAACCTTCAAGTGGCCTCAGGGACTCTGTAAAAGGATGCAAAGGACCAGCTGTCTGCAAGGAGGATAAATCTTTCCATTCCCCACCCTCTAGTCAGAGCTGAAGAAGCTTCTTGGATGAGAAGCGAAACGTCTTCAAAGAAAAACCAGAAAGTCCAGTTGTCTCCTGAAAAAAGCACCTTTGGGACAACCATGACCTGGATGAAAAAAGCACACTTTTGGGTCTCTCACAGTAGTGGCTTGTGGGAAGAAATGTCCATCTGGGTTCAGTTCCAAGTGGAGAGAAAGACACTGGAAACATGGAGGCTGCTTGGAAGG